>MU725927.1:47327-73753 GCA_026770625.1 Nicotiana glauca
CTAGAAAAATATAAAAAAAAAATACATCAAAAGCTAACAATTGCATCCAAGGTACCGAAATAAGGCTAAATGTCTAACAATATGTGCTTGAACTGCTTCCGGAATCTAGATTTTCAAAGCCTTCTCTTTGTCCCAGGTGTTTCAAAGTTCCACGGAATATCAAGGATTCCCGGCATTCCTTACACCCAAGATACCATTAGAATTAGAAACAGTGCAGTGTGGAAGAGCCAGCTTTCACGCATCCAAGTTCAGAGGGAGCTCAAAGGTCCCAAAGCATGGCTTACAAGAGAGGGGCAGAACTTAATAGCTAAGAATAAGTGCATGTGAAAGGGGGATTGGGGAGCCATGACAAGTGGTGGTCATACCTAGCCATAAAATAGGCTGGCACACCCCTGAACACTTGTTTGGTCAAACAAATTAGGAGCAGACCCTTGAAGGTCAGACCAAGGTCTAGACAGTGATTAGGACACTGTCAGACCTAAGTCTAAAGCTCAAACACACATAAAGGGGAAAGGGAATGGGAACTGATTGAGTTTGGGATTCAAAGAATCCAATCTAGAAGCATGGACAACAATAATAGAGTGTTGTCATGCCTTAAACCATAACTCGCATATAAAAGGGGGGTAGGGGATAAAGGGTATTCACATAAGAACAAGAGTGATAAAGTTGCAGAAAAATAGTAAGGAAGAAGTATAACAGAACTGGAATGTAAAACACATAGTGGAGGAGCAATATTTAAAATAGTGTATGGTCAGACGAGTGTGAGGAGAGCTTTCAGAAGCTCAAGACAGCTTTGACCACAACTCTAGTATTGGTTTTGTCATCAGCTTCAGGTTCTTACACTATTTATTATGATGCTTTGAGAGTCGGGATTGGCTGTGTATTGATACAGGAGGGTAGAGTGATTGCTTATGCTTCTCGTCAGTTGAAGCCCCATGAGAAGAATTACCCTGTTCACAACTTAGAGTTGGCCGCTATAGTTCATGCTTTGAAGATTTTGAGGCACTACTTATATGGCATATCTTGTGAGGTATTCACCGATCATCGCAGTCTTCGGCATCTGTTCAAGCAAAATGATCTTAATTTGAGGCAGCGAAGGTGGGTTGCTTAAGGATTATGATATTACAAATTTGTATCATCCGGGAAAGGACAATGTAGTGGCCGATGCTTTGAGTCGAAAGGTAGTCAGTATGGGGAGTTTGGCATACATTCCAGTTAGGGAGAGACCCCTTGCAGTAGATGTTCAGGCTTTGGCCAATCGGTTGGTGCGGTTAGATATTTTAGAGCCTAGTCGAGTGCTGGCGAGCATTGTTTCTCGGTCTTCTTTATTTGATAGCATCAGAGAGCACTAGTATGATGACCCACATTTGCTTGTCCTTAGAGATCGGGTTCAGCATGGTGATGCCAGGGATGTGACCACCGGTGATGATGGTGTATTGAGGATGCGGGGCCGGATCTGTGTGACCAATGTGGATGGGCTGAGATATTTGATTCTGGAGGAGACCCACAACTCGTAGTATTCCATCCATCCGGTTGCCGCGAAGATGTATCAGGACTTAAGACAGCACTACTAGTGGAGAAGAATGAAGAAAGATATTATGGGATTTATGGCTTAGTGTCTCAACTGTCATGAGGTGAAATATGAGCATCAGAGATCGGGTGGTTTGCTTCTGCAGATGGTTATTCCCGAGTGGAAGTGGGAGAGAGTCACTATGGATTTTGTGAGTGGTCTTCCTAGAACTTTGAAGAAATTCGACTCGATTTGGGTGATTGTGGATTGGCTGACCAAGTCCGCGCATTTTATTCTGGTGTGTACGACTTATTCTTCAGAGCGGCTGGCAGGGATCTTCATTCGGGAGATTGTTCGGTTGCATGGGGTTCCAGTTTCTATTATCTCGGATAGAGGCACTCAGTTCACTTCTCAGCTTTGGAGGGCTTTTCAGCGAGAGTTGGGTACACAGGTGAAGCTGAGCACAGCATTTCATCCTCAGATAGACGGACAGTCCAAGCGTACCATTCAGATATTGGAGGACATGTTGCGTGCATGCGTTATTGATTTCGGGGGTTCTTGGGATGAGTTTTTGCCACTTTCAGAGTTTGCCTACAACAACAGCTATCAGTCCTGTATTCAGATGGCACCGTATGAGGCCTTGTATGGGAGGCGGTGTAGTTCTCCAGTCGATTGGTTCGAGCCCGGTAAGGCTAGGTTGTTGGGGATAGATTTGGTCAAGGATACCTTAGAGAAAGTGAAGGTGATTCACGAGAGGCTTTGTACAGTGAAGTCGCGTCAGAAGATTTATGCAGACCGGAAGGTTCGGGATGTGTTTTATATGGAGGGTGAGAAGGTTTTTTTGAAGGTTTTGCACATGAAGGGCGTCATGAGGTTTGGGAAGAAAGGGAAGCTGAGTCCGCGGTTCATTGGACCTTTTGAGGTGCTTCGAAGGATTGGGGAGGTGGCTTATAAGCTTGCTTTTCCACGCAGCTTGTCGAGTGTGCATCCGGTATTCCATGTTTCTATGCTCCAGAAGTATGTTGGGGACCCGTCTCGTGTTTTGGATTTCAGCACAGTCCAATTGGATGATTATTTGACTTATGATGTGGAGCCAGTGGCTATTTTGGGTCGTCAGGTTCGGAAATTAAGGTAAAAGGATATAGCTTCGGTGAAGGTGCAGTGGAGAGGTTGGCCCGTAAAGGAGGCTACTTGGGAGACCGAGCAGGAGATACGGAGCAGATACCCTCACCTATTTGAGAATTCAGGTATGTTTCTTGACTCGCTCGAGGACGAGTGTTTGTTTTAGTTGGGGAGGATGTGACAACCTGACCCGTCGTCTCATGTGTTACCGCCCTGTTTCCCCCATCTTATGCTTCTTCATGTTTCATTATCTGTATTTGCTATGTTAGAGTTAATTCGGATTGAGTTTGGTAGGAAAATGAGACACTTAGTCTCTTTAAAGAAGGTTGGTTTAGAAAAGTCAACCGGATGTTGACTTATGAGTTAGAGGCCTCGGATGTGAATTCCGGTGATTCGGGTAGCTTCGAGGGAAGATTTGTGACTTAGGAGCGTGATCAGAAGTAGTTTTGAAGGTTTGGAGTAAAAGTTAGCTTGTTTTGGCGAAGTTAGTATTTTGGCGAATTTCGGTTGGTAGGTGAGATTTTGATCCGAGGGTTAGAATGGAATTCTGAGAGTTGCATTAGCTTCATTAGGTGATTTGGGATGTGTGTGCAAAATTTCAGTTGATTCGGAGGTGTTTTGGTTGGGTTTTTTATCGAATGCGAGTTTCGAAAGATTTGGATGAACTTAGGCTTGAATTTGATGAAATTTGATGATTTTTGTGTTAACTGTGGTGTTTTGAGGATTCTATCCAGTTTGAATAAGGTATTTGGTCATATCTATATTTTTGGTTGAGATCCCGGGAGCCTCAGGGTGATTTCGGATGGCCAAACGGACCAATTCTAACTTTGGAAGTTTCAGATTTTTAGCTGAAGTGTTGCAGACATTTTGTTCTCTGCGATCGCAGGAGGTCCATTGTGATCGCGTAGAAGGTTTTCTGAAGCTGTTCTGATTGCTCATTGCGACCGCAGAGCAAGATATGCGATCGCATAGGTTCAGGATCTAATGCATTGTGATCGCAGAGGTGTTAGTGCGATCGCATAGAAGGAATTCTGAGAGTTTGAAGTTTGTGATGTGCGATCACAGAGATGTGGATGCGATCATATAGAGGAAATCTGGGCTGGACAGAAGGGTTTATTAAACATTTCCTCCGCGAAGCTTAGTCTAATTCGACCATTTTTTAACAACCTTGAGAGCTTTTGGACGAGGATTAAAGAGGGTTCGACTGGGATTGATTGGAGGTGAGTCTTATGACCTAGAAACGTCATTTAATTGTAGA
This sequence comes from Nicotiana glauca, assembly GCA_026770625.1. Classification (NCBI taxonomy): domain Eukaryota; kingdom Viridiplantae; phylum Streptophyta; class Magnoliopsida; order Solanales; family Solanaceae; genus Nicotiana; species Nicotiana glauca. Next base: position 51,218 of record MU725927.1, read on the forward strand.
ATCAACACGTAAATTCATGGAAATTTGATTAAAAGGGGAAGAATTAGGGCTTGACTTTTTGAATGAAAAATTGGGATTTGAGGGAGCATTTGAGCTCGGCTTTTGGAGTTTTTGATATGTATAAACTCGTGGCGAGATAAGGAGTCCATTGATGTAAAAAATTTTGATTTTCGAGAAGTTGGCGCAGGGCTCGGGTTTTGCCAATTTTGGATTTTTTGATATTTTTCGACCATTTTCGATTGGGTATTATTCCTTTAGCATATTGTGACGTATTCGTTGTGATTTTGGTCAGATTCTCCGAGTGAGGAGGTTGATTCGAGAGGCAAGGGCATAGAGAGCTAGACTTTTGGCCGGGTTGAGGTGAGTAATAGATGTAAATGCTGTCCTGAGGGTTTGAAACCCCGTAATTTCACATCGTAAAGCTATATTAAGGCAAGACACGCGCTATATGATGAGTGGGGGTCAATTACTATTGGGGATCAATTACTATTGGGGATTGTGACTTGGTCCGTCCCTAGTGATTTTGTTATCGTATTTTCGAATTAGAACTTATTTTATATCATCCTTACTTGAGATTATCCTTACTTAGGATTGAATTGTTATATTTGGGCTTTGTGCCGGTGCCGATTATTTGAATCCTTCAGGGATTGTTATCACTATTTTCACCTTACTTGTCAAATTATCTGATCTTAGTCCTAAGTTTTAACACTGTTTTGAAAACTCAGCTATCTTTCTAAGATTTGATAAACTTAATAATATTTTATTGACATTTTGAGCTGAGAACTAATGCTTTTAAAAAATGCCCGAGCGGTGTATGTGAATTTCTGGACTGAGCATGGATCGGGCTGCACGCCGCAGCAGTATTATATTGATATTGAGGCTGAGAGCCTAGTTAATGCCACGAGATAGCTTGATTTTGCGCTTGGACTGTAGGAGCCCCTCCCGGAGTCTGTACACACCCCCAGTGAGCGCCGTCAACGATAAATAAATGGAGCGGGCTGCATGCCACAGCGGGTACTAGAGTGTACCATTTCATGTGTTGCATTTTCTCATGCATTTGTTTCCTTAACTGTTTATCTGTTGTTGAATTTCCATATTCTTCTCTTCTTTGTTTACTGCTTCCTTAGCTATTGTTCTAATTGCCAGTTATAGATTACTTTGCGTATTTCCATGATTTCTTACTCTCAGCCTTCATTTATGTTAGTTACTCACTGGGTTGGAGTACTCACTTTACTCCTTGCACCTTGCGTGCAGATCCAAGTGCTTCCCAGGCTGGGTGAGATTTGGTTTAGCTGAGCAGAGCTGTTATCTGGGAGTATCGAGGTAGCTGCATGGCGTTCGCAGCCTTGGATCTCTCCCCTCTATCTTTATTTTATTCCGCATTTTCTAGTCAGACTTGTAGTAGGTTGGGATTCTGTATTAGAGGTTCAGATTCGTGACACCTGATTCCATTTGGGGCTATATTGCAGTATTTTGTTAAACTTCTGCATATTTTATCATTATTCCTAGACTTTTGACATAATGGCTTAGTAAATCCCCTGTGTTATTTATTTATATCTGTGTAAGAATTTGGGGAAATGTTGTTGAATGGTCGGGCTTGCCTAGCAGTGTGTTGGGCGCCATCATGATTGGGGTTGTGATCGTGACATGTGTTCCGTGACTCCTACGAACCTAGAGCTCCGATACCAACTTGTCGCGATCCTAGTTCATCATCCGTGAATATGTCATGACGGCACATAGTCACAATAACTAGATAAGCCTGACAGTACGGAAACAACAACATTTACGGAAATAATTAATTGAAACTGGATAGCTTAAGAAAAACTGTATATAAGTGCCGCTTGGCACATACAACTCAACATCACAAGTCTGAAACAACAATCCCAAAACCCGGAAACTCACGGCCAATACAGGCTAATAGAATGTAATAAACTGCTTTACTCTAGAATGTCTAAACAACATGAAAGGAAAGAAAGGAACTATCTGCTAAAGCCGGAATAGAATAAGACACCTGGTCTGCGGACGTAGCAGATATGCCTCAAAGTCTCAACTAGATCTCTCCGCCGCGAGGATGATACGCCTGGGAGGAAGTACTTAGATTTGCACATGAAAAACATGCGTAGAAGAGGCGTGAGTACACCACAGCGGTACTCAGTAAGTGTCAAGCTTAACATCGGTCGGGTAGTGACGAGGAAGGTCAGGGCTCTACTGATATAAGTCATAAATAAATAATATGATAAGGGAAAAACAACATAAATATAGTCTACAGCGAGACTCTAACAGGATGATAAGCAAAAGCGGTAACGGGAAATAGAAACAAAACAATAAATAGAAATACGGCTCACAACCGGAATAATAATCGGGGATCTCTTGTTATCCTGATGATCTCTTGGTATCCTCATCACATACACGAGGGATCTCCTGGTATCCCGAGGATCTCTTGGTATCCTCCATATATAGCTAACATTTGTGCCAGGGATCTCTTGGTGTCCTGCACTCTCAGTTTAGAACATAACACGTACAGGGGATCTCCTGGGATGCCATCCCGTAGTCCCAAATTGTAAACACACAATAACAACTCAATACCAGACCAAGGCAAAGTCAAACAAGTATTAGTAAATTCTAGCCTAGCATGCTTCACGGAGTACAAATAATACAATTTAGACTGTTAAGCAAATTAATCCAACTAATCATGCTTCTCTAAGCTAAAACAGGTTAAACATGAAATTTATAATCAACAAGTAAGTAGGAAACTCAATTTAAGTACTTGAAGTAGAAACGTATTTTCAACAATTAGCTCAAGTACGCGCTCGTCACCTCGCGTACGAGGCATTCAAATATCAGATATCATATACTAAGGGGAAAGGTCCCCCATACGAAGTTAGACAAGCCACTTACCTCGAACCGGCACAAAATCAACTAGAAACCACGCCTTTGCCATAAGTATCTGACTCCAAATAGCCCAAATCTATTCAATTCAATTACATATTGTAATTAACATCGCAAGAAACTGATTCCACTATTCGATTTAAAGATAAGGCGCGAAAATAGGTAAAATAACCAAAATGCCCCCAAGGCCAACGTCTCGGAATCGAATAAATTTTACATTTTCAGAACCCTCGTACTCGCACGAGTCTAACCATATAAAAATCTCCCAAATCGGAGGTCAAATGTCTTCTCAAAACTCAATAGTTTGGTCTAAGAAGTTTTCCCCAATTTTCATTCAAAAATCCGAAATTAAGGAAGAATTTGTGATTAGATTAGTGGGTTTTAAGCTTAAGGAAGTAGAAAATCGTTGCCCAGTAGTTGCCCTTGAAAAACCTTTGAAATTGCTCCCAAATTTGAGCTCCCAAACTTGTGTTTTGAAGAAAATGGCAAACCCTCGGATTTTGAAATGTTAAGTACTGTTCAGGTCAGTTATGTATCGCGAACGCAAGAGTAAGGTCGCGTACGCGAAGAGGAAATATCTGGGTTGCCAAAAATGCCCTTTGTGATCGCGAAGGGAGGACTGCGAACGCGAAGGCCTAGGGGTCATGAGTATTGCGAACGCGACGTAGTGAACGTGAATGCGTTGAAGAAATTAGTGAGGTCTAGAAGTTGACCTACGTGACCGCGTTGACTGGGACGCGAACGCGATAGAGGAAGTAGTGAAGCTTCGCGAACGCGGAAGCATTATGCGAACGTGATAGAGGAACTGGCCCACCTCCAGGATTACACTACGCGAACGCGTGAGAGGGGCCGCGAATGCGAAGGAGGAGTAAGTCAAACCTACGCGAATGCGATCGAAGTGCCGTGAACACGAAGAAGTAAATGGAACTGCAACTGCTGAGAATTTTTCTGCAACTTTCACAACTCTAAATTGCTCCGTTGAGCATTCGAAACACACCCGAGGCCCCCAGGACCTCAACCAAACCGACGGACATATCCCATAACATCATTTGAACTTGTACCAATCCTTAAACTATCTAAAACAACGACGGAAACTCGAATTAATCAATGATTTGAACCTAAGAACTTCAAATTTTAACAAAACATGCTTTTGATAAAAAAACCTAACCAAAACACGTCTGATTGTCCTAAAATTTTGCACACACGTCCCAAATGACATGGCGGTGCTATAGAAACTTCCGGAATTCGATTCCGACCCTCGGATCAAAAATTCACTATCGGACCGGAAACTTCAAAATTCCAACTTTCGGCATTTCTAGTCTAAATGAGCTACAGATCTCCAAAATACATTCCGGACATGCTCTCAACCCTGAAATCACCTAACGAAGAACGGAACCGTCAAATTTCCATTCCGAGGCGGTCTTCACACTGTTCCGATTACAGATCACTTTCCAATACTTAAGCTCTCATTTAGGGACTAAGTGTCCCAAACACTTCGAATCTTAACACCGAACGTCCTGACAAACGAAAATAGCAGAAATGAACTTAGGGAAAGCAGTTAATAGGGGATCGGGGCGTAAATTCTAAAAATGACCAGACTAGTCGTTACAGTCATAATTTACTTAATAACATCAATAAATGATAAATAAACCAATTCTAATGCATGAATATAGATTTTCCAATTTTTTCCAAAAAGTCAAAAACTGACACTAGGCCCGCTTAGTCAAAACTTGAAGTTCGAACCAAACCCGATTACCCATTCACCCACGAACTCAAATATGCAATTGGTTTTGAAATCCGGCCTAAATTTGAGGTCCAAATCCCCAAAATTTTAAAATCCTAATTTCTACCCAAGAACACCCAATTTTCAAGGAAAAACCCTAGATTTTGAAGTGAAATCATGTAAAAAGATGAAATAGATTGAAGAAAAAGTGTTAAGATTCATTTACCTATGATTTGGGGAAGAACTTTCTCTAGAAAAATCGCCCTTAGGAGTTTAGGTTTTGAAGTTTGAAGAATGAAGTGAAAATCCCGTCGAAGATATTTTGTCCAGTGCAGATGTCGCAATTGCGACCGGAGCTTCGCAATTACGAAGCTCGCAAATGCGATACAGGCTTTGCAATGGCGAACCTATTGCGTGTATGCTCCCCTCGCAATTGCGAGCAATTTGTCGCAATTGCGATAACTGGCCCTCCCTGATGATTTCGCAATTGCGAAGGGGTGTTCGCAAATGTGAACAAGTGCTGGCCTGACTTTTTCGTAATTGCGATGAAGCCATCGCAATTGTCAAGCCTGTTAAGCTCGCAATTGGGATGTCTGATCTCACAATTGCAAGATCAGAGCCTGCAATAAAAATACCAGTTGCAACAAATATTTTCTAAGTCCAAGCTCACTCCGTGACCCATTCAAAACTCACCTGAGCCCTCGGGGCTCCAAACCAAATATGCACGCAAGTCCAAAAATATCATACGGACTTGCTCGTGCGATTAAATCATCAAAATAATATCAACAACTACGAATTTACCCTCAAATTCATGAAATTCATAAGATAGTTCAAATTTTCCATTTTCTCAACCTAGGGTCTGATTTATATCAAATCAACTCTGATTCTTACAAAATTTTCCAGATTCAACTTAAATTTTATTTTAAATCTGTACCGGACTCCGAAACTAAAATATGCTCCCAATACCATCAAAATCACACACCATTTCATTTTCAAAAGTCCTTACATTTTTCAGCAAATAATTTTCTTTAAAAATTCTTTTCTAGGGCTAGAGACCTCGAAATTCGATTCCGGGCATACGCCCAAGTCCCATATTTTACTACGGGACATCAAATCACGGGTCCGTATCCGTTTACTAAAAATATTGACCAAAGTCAACTTTAATCAATTTTAAAAGCTAAATTCAATATTTTTCTTAAATTCCACATGAAAACCTTCCGGTATCGCGCCCGCACACTGCACATAAATCGTGGAGGAGTAAAATAAAATTTTTAAGGCCTCGGAATCCGGATTCGGATTCGAAAATACAAGATGACCCTTTGGGTCATCACATTATACGAGATTCTAAATTCAAACACAATACAATATATGTTCGATTTATTTTAATTCAAAATTAATTAGATAACTTTATTTTATTAAAAATATTTTATGATAAATTAAAATATAAGCATAATTTAAAATAAACTAATAATTTGAACAAAATTGGTTGCATTATTTTGGCTTCAGAAAAGCTGAGAGTGTGTTGCATGGAATATTTTAACTTTTCTTTTGTTTTAGAGCTTCAAGACTAAGCAAGCGTATGGACATAAATTTGGTTAAAACTTGAAAAAGTAAATTTATAAAAATAAAATGAAAAATAATTTTTGGAAGTTCAAATTGTATTTTGATATGCATATTATCTGAAAAACATTAAAATATTGTGAGTAGAAAACTTGAAAAACTAGTCTAAATCACTTTTTGAAACTTAAAAAATTCATTAAAAAACTGCCCAAAAACTGATTACTTTTTATGAACAAAGTATTTTTTAAAAAAAGGTGAAAACAACTTATGATCCTAGCGCTGTAAGGGACCATTTGGTTTTTTAACCAAAGAAGAGAGATCAACTAGCAATAATTATGGGTTAATTTATGTTAATAATTACTAGTACTATTTTGTTTAACACTGAATCCCAAATTCAGATCTAACCCTAAAATGTAAAATTCCCCAACACAGAATGGCCCTTTGGATAATGTACAGTCAAATATGTCTACAACAATTTTGTTTGTTCCGACATTTTTTGGTTGCTATAGTAAAGTGCTGTTATAGAAAACATATGTTAAAATATAACATGAAAATTAGTTCCAAAGAAAACTTGGCCGTTATAGTGAAGTACTGTTATAGAAGATAAGTTATTATAGAGAAGTGAGACTGTAGTAGCCGCCATATACAAAGTAGGGTCATTTTAGACAATATTTTAGTGAAATGAAAAAAATGAATATTTAAAATTGAAGTTGAAAAAGAGTATTTAAGCGTCATCTAAAATTATTGTGTTTGGACATAAATTATACTATGAAAAAAAAAATCTTAAGAAACTGTTATGTCACTTGAAATTCTCTTCAAATTAATGTTTTCAACTTCAAATTCTTTATTTCAAGTGAAAGGACTACTACATATAACTCAAAATAACAACAGCAACAACAATGTTGAACTTTGAACATGAATTAATCAAATGTGTGTTTTGTCTCTAACATATTACATTAAGATTATATTTAAAATTATATTGCCCTTAACTATGGAATAACAACATATATTTAACATAATAAATGAGTAATTGAACGATTTACTAATTAATCTATGAAAATTTTCAAACAGAAGGATCAAAAGTACACAGATAGTATTAATTATCAGAATTTCAGACAATCGAATTTAAAAAAAAAAAATTGAAATCATCCAGACAAACTAATGGAGTAATTGTTTTTCATATTTGAAGCAACAGAGAGGTACAAAAGCATTAGAAAGAGCTAGTCTTTCTTTGAGATATAAACTTTGACCCTTTTAGTTCTTAAAAGCCACGGATAACTTAAAAATAGTTCTTCGCGTTGTTCTTCTTCTTTTTTAATCTTCAATGCTGAATTTTCAACTGAGTCGCTACAGTCTACCACTTTAATCAATAGTAGTGTTGGAATATCTGCTAAGCTTGGGGGGATTTCTTCAAGCTTGGAACAACTCTTTATAACTAGTTTATTAAGATAGGGAAATGAATCCCTTGAGCAAATCCACTTAGTCATAAACACATGATGTAATTTCAAAACTTTGAGCCTCTTGAACACGTAATTATCACTGAGGATCCAGTGCTTTTCCCCCGTAAAGTATATCTCGGATAACTTAAGAGTCTTAAGGCGTTTAAGTCTTGCAATATTTGAAACTATTTCTTCCGTTAAGAAAATGCCACTAAGGGATAGAACCTTTAGCCTTGAGGGGAACATACCAGAACGCATCAATGTGGAGCCTGAATAATTAGGAACATCGTCTACAAGCTCATCAATGTTGAGCTTGAGTTCTTCCAGATTTGGAAACTTTCCCCAGAACTTCGGAGTCATGTCAGCCACGGACAAATAGCACATGCCAAGAGTCTTCATGTTATGTAACACAATATCTGAAGATTCTTCAAAATTTACTTGCTCATTCTCTTCCATTGTATAGGAAAATTCGCTTATATCCACATGCCTCAACTTTTCCATTTTCCAAATGGCAGGTGATATCATTATATAAGATGAACGAACACGTAAGGTCTGTAGATGGAGCAGGTGTGACACCCACTTGAAATCAAATGCTTTGACAAAAATTGCAAGGAACCTCAACTGAGTTAGTGATTGAAATGCAGTAGCCCAAGAATTTTCCAAGTAGATATCCAATAAATGCAACACCGAATAAGTCTTAAGTTATTCAGCAGATGGAACAGATTCTTACGGCCTGATATACCAAATTTTGGATGAGCAATGAACTCCACTGGCCTTTGACGTTGTTCAAAAGATTCCCTTTCCTTGTAATCAGTTTTCATAGTGTCATGTATATACATGCATAACCTTTGTTCATCCGAATCTACAGGTTGATATGGATTATACGGCACTATGGACTGCATGAAATTTTCTTTAATTTTTCTCAAGCAGAACTCACGCACTTGATCAAGAAATATGCAGCACTTCATTTCACCATTAGCTCTTCTTTTAGAAACCATTACTAGGTGTCTGCTAACAAGATTATTCAAGCAACTCTTTGATGTTTCTTCTAGTTCCAATGTGTCAATGTTCTGCACAAACTCGTCAGCTATCCACCACTTCAGCAGATCAGACACTGGAATTTCATAACCTTTAGGAAACAATGCCATGTACAGAAGGCAAGGCTTCAAATGGTCCTCTAATTGGTCATAACTTGATTGTATCATCTTCATGCTGTCCTCTACTGAAGCATGAGAACTTATATCATATGCAACCTCAAGCCAGAAAGACGGGTCCTCTTTCTTTTTAGAGAGAATTCCAGCAATCGTGATGATTAGAGAAGGCAATCCTTTACATTTTTTGGCAACTAGTGGTCCAACACTGAGTAGCTCTAAAGGACAGCTCTCTCCTTGAAATACTTTCTTCTGCAATAATTCCCAACTCTCTTCATCTTTCAGAAATGGAAGCAAATAAAGGTCCATGAGCCAACTCATCCGCATAGCCACATCTACATCTCGAGTTGTTAGCATTATTCTACTTCCATTGACTTCCGAAGGGAAAGATAATAACAACTCTCACATGCCCATATGTCATCCAATACAATGAGATATCTGTTTTCCATTAGACTCTTGCACAACATGTCAGATATGTTATTGTCATCATCTACAGTATCATGCTTATCACCCTTAATTTGTTTTAGCATGTCACGCAACAACTTTTTCCAATTATATAATTTTGAAACGGAGCACCACACTCGAACATCAAAGGGATTAACAATAGAATAATCATTGTATACCTTTCTAGCCAAAGCTGTTTTTCCTTGTCCCGCCATTCCAACAATCCAGATAACGTCCAGGAATCTAGTCCCGCTCGTCAATTTGCGAATCATAGCATCTGCATCTTCACGAAATCCCACTAGCTCTTCAAATTCCATTATCAATTAGCTTGGCCTCTTTATGATTGTTGGAAATATAATCTACATATATAAGAATTAATGATGGCTCTGTCAGCTTCCATAATAGGAAGGAAACAAGAATATAAATTAAACTAATGACACATATAAAGTCATATGTGTCTGTAGGAGACCAATAAAGAAAATATAATCAAGAGAGTCTATCGAAAACAACTTCTCTATCTACATAAGGTAGGGATAAGGTCTGCGTAGACACTAACCTCTCCAAACCCCACTTATGAAATTACACTGTGTATGCTGTTGTTGTTGAATATGAGGAAAAAACCCATACCACTCCCTCCCAAATCCCAATTTGTGAGGACACTAGAGCCTATCAACTACTAATTGATATTGCAATGTAGTGCGAGCGTGAATGTGAGGCTTCCCATAATTATATTATCTGTGAAGTTGAAGAGCTACAATCTTCAACATCTAAGATCTGAAAAACAGGGGAATTAACATAAAAGTTTCACACTAATAAGTTTAAAGTTTAATCTTTTTCTTTCAATATTCCACCAAATTTAAAGTCTGATGTTCCAGAAAACTCTCTTGCTGTTAAATACAATGATTAATATTAGGGTAAGACTGCGTACAGTAGACCTTTGTGGTCCGGCCTTTCCCCGGACACCGCGCATAGAGGGAGCTTAGTGCACCGGGCCGCCTTTTTATATACTGATATTTTTTAGCTAGAAAGACTAAGGTGGTTACTGGTGTGACAATTTTCCTACCCAAGCAACTAACTAATACTAATTGTTATCAAGGTAAATACAGTTGACCGGTGCCGGCTTTAGAGTAAGGCAAGTAAAGCAAAGGCTTTAGGCCCCATAATTTTAGGGGCCTCATTTTTTGCTAGTAGTAGATTTATGAATTAATTTTTTCCAAAAAATTAAGTATTTTAAAGTAAAAAAGTATATTTTTAATAAAGTGAAAAAGAAAATTTTAATATATTTGAGTATTTCGAAGCATATAAAAATAGTTTAATTTTCTATTTAGTGGTTAAAAATATTGTGTTAACCTCGAGAGTTCCTTACAACATAATAGTCAATTGATATTGACAATTTAGACTTATTTTTTAAATTAAAACTGTTAAAATAGCATAATTAGAAGATAATACTCTAATCGATAATTCGATATACCCAATCATATAAGAGGACTTGATTCTTTTTCAAATGCATAAATTGTTTATAGAATAATATTAATACTAGTTTTATATACAGCAATAGTTTGTTTAAAATTAAAATTGATAAAAATCTTACTTAAGATCAATAATGTCTCGAGATAAATTAAATGAATTATCTATACATATTATTAATTGAAAAAATCATTAGAATAAATTGAATAAACAAAATTATTACTTAACTTTAAATATCAAAAATCCAGATAAATAAACTTCAAATAAAAAAAATAAAAAATAAAAAATTAAGGACTCTAATCAAAGTTTGGCTTTAGGCCACCCATTTCGTTGAGGACCATGGACTTGATTTATGTACAGTTTGTGCTAACAATTTAAATATTTTCACTGGAAATTATCTGGAGATTTTTGAAAAAAAAAAAGAAAATCACCATAGCATCGTAGACTACATCTTTTAAAAGCAGACATAAGAAATGCTCAAAAGTGAAATAACGAAAAAAGGGCAAAAATGGAAACTTATAAGAGAAATCTAACCTTCGATTGTTGAGAGCTACAAATATATTGCTTCAAGGCTTCTTAACTTTATGATTTCAGGCAAGAGATATGAAGAGGAAGAATAGCAAAGAAGTTTGATTATTATATAAAATAAAAAGGATGTTTGTATCTGTATCAACTTGTTAATAAATAGTAATACTAAATAATAAATTAATCATACACGTTAAACAGGAATCTTGTTACGACCTCTGCAATTTGAGCTCAAAAATGAAAAAACAATGGAGCTTCGCCTAAAGAGTAGGGAAAGGAGAACTGCTCTTAAACAGCTGGCTCGAGCACTCAATTGAGGGATATAGGGAAATGGATAAGATAAAGAAGAAGAGAGAGAATTTTTATTCCAAATTTCTGAACGAATCCTTATAATTGAAATTTCCCAACCTATATACTCGAAGGGGGAAAGTTAGTTATAACTAACTTTTGGATCCCACAGTTGATATTAATGCACGTGCCTATCACATGACTGTAACTAACTAATAACCAAATCTGCAACTAACTAATACTAATCAGTTGGTGATTAACAATTAACACAACTAACTATTACAAAGAATCGAGTTAGAATTGGAAGGAATTTCTATTAGGCTCGTAACAAATCTCAACTTAAATCCAGATCCGACTCTAAGTGGGCGTTTGGACATAAGAATTGTACAATTGCAAAAATAAAAGGAAGAAAAAAAGTAAAATTTGTGAAAATGGTATTTGAAAATTAGAGTTGCATTTAGACATGAATATAATTTTGAGTTATTTTTTAATTTTTATGAGTGATCTAAATGAAAATTTTGAAAAACAGCTTTGTGCAGATCCAGATATTTCTGAGCTCGGTGGTAGGTTCATCAGAGTTAGCAAGGTAGCTGTCTGACGTTCACAGCCCTGCCTTTCTTCTTCCTATTCTAGTACTTTATATTTCAGACTTGTTTTGTATTGAGCAGACAGTGTTGAGTGTATTTAGTGGCTCATGACTAGTGACACAAGATTCGTACTGGGTTGATGTATTTACATATTTGATTCCGCATATTTCTGTTGATACATTAAAAATGAAAGATTTGAGACTCAATCTACTTTAGAAAATACCAATTTTACAAAAGATATTATGTATTGTTTCGTGCGGTTTCGGCTGGCCTAGTTCTGTGATAGGCGCCATCACGATCGGGCTATTTGGGGTCGTGACACTTGTCTTCTTTTCTACATGCTTAAACTATTTCTATGCCTTAATTGCTACTTGATCATAAACGCTTCCATGCCTTAATTGCTACATGATCACAATTGTTCCATGTCTAATTGCTTCATGTTAATTGTTGTCTCTTCATTGAATTATTTAATTGTTTCATGGTTGTTGTTGATGTTTCCTTTGAGGTATTATTGGTTTCGTAGCTTCATTTTATTATCCCGTTGGTTTATATTAATTCATTGGTGCCTTAAGGTGCACGTTAGTTGGTCTCGCTGATTTGATTTCATGAGTGAAGTTTCATAATCATAGCAAAATTCCATTGTGTAGTTGAAGTATAAGAATTGTAGAAATTGAGTTAACTTGTGAAACACTTTGTCTTTATTCTTTGTGATTAGTGTTGATATATACATATGTTGGGATCGGGTTACACGCCGCAACAAGAGGAATAAGGGAGAATTATGACTGTCCGGTGGGATCGGGTTGCATGTCGCAACAAGGAGTAATAAGGGTGGACAAGTAAGATCGGGTTGCATGCCGCAATAGGAGGAATAAGGGTGATATGTATCGAGGAGCAATAAGGGAGGACATGTGGGATCGGGTTGCGTATCGCAACAAGGAGTAATAAGGGATAATGTTGATACTGTTATTGTTGAAAATACTGATATTGTTATTGTTTATATGGTGGGATCGGGATGCATGCCGCATCAGTTATTGTTTTTGGCATTTATTTCTGTTGAAGTTAGTATTGAGGTATTGAAATTTCCCTAAGGATTGGTTATATCTGAATACTAGTAGACTGGTTGGGTCTTGTATTCCTTTAATGCAAGTTTCAGTTATTTTTCATTCCGTACTTCTTTTTTGTTTATTATAAACTGTTGCAGGTTATATATATTGTTATGCCCCGCCGTAGCCTCATCATTACTTCGTCGAGGTTAGGCTCGGTACTTACCAGTACATAGAATAAGTTGTACTGATGCTACACTCTGCACTTTTTGTGCAGATCCCAATGCTGGACCGTACGGACCATAGTTCGAGGTTGCTGCCTTCAGACTAGTAGAGACCCGAGGTAGTCCTGCAGGCGTCCGCAGGCCTTGGCGTCCCCTTCTATCCTGTCTTTTTTTTCTGTTTTATTTATTTTCAAAACAGATGTGTACTTCTTTGTTCATACTATTATGTGTAGTATTCGTAGATGGTCTGTGAAATTGTGACACCAGTTCTGGGTGGAGTTTTATCATGGTTTCGCAATAGTATTAAGATAACTTGTTAAATTCTGTTCTTTCATTTTTATTCTGCTGATTTACTTATGCTATCTTGTAAATTGTTAAAAGATAAAAGAAAAAGACGAAATAATTTGTAACGTTGACTTGCCTAGCGAGTACAATGTTAGGCGCCATCACGGTTCTGACGGTGGGAAATTCGGGTTGTGACAAATGAACTAAAGTGGTTGTCCATTTAATTCATACATCACATACATGAATCACTTGTATTTATAGGTATCTATTTAATATGTAACTTTATTCTTTGTTTTTGAGGAGAACCTTTGTAACTATAAATAGAGCACTTTTGGCGAATTGCTGATATACTTGAAATAAGAAGAAAAGTTCCCTCCTCTTCTCTACATCTCTTATATATTCTTGTCTTCTTTCTCTTTTAGTGCTTTAGTTTATTATTACAATATTTATTTTATAACATTCAAAGAGTTTTTAAAAAAGGCGAAAACAACTTATGATCCTAGCGCTGTAAAGGACCATTTGGGTTTTTAACCAAAGAAGAGAGATCAACTAGCAATAATTAAATGAGTTAGTTTATGTTAATAATTACTAGTCCTATTTTGTTTAACAATGAATCCCAAATTCAGATCTAATCCTAAAATGTAAAATTTCCCAAAACAGAATGGCCGTTTGGATAATGTACCGTCAGATATCTCTACAACAATTTTATTTGTTTCGATATTTTTGGTTACTATAGTGAAGCGTTGTTATAGAAAACATATATTAAAATATAACATGAAAAATTAGTTCCAAAGAAAACTTGATCGTTATAGTGAAGTACTATTATAGAAGATGACTATAAATAGAGAAGTCTCACTTTAGTGGTTGGCATATACAAAGTAGGGTCGTTTTAGACAATATTTTGGTGAAATAAAAAAAAAAGAGTATTTAAAGCTGAAGTTGAAAACGAGTATTTAGACGTCATCTAAAATTATTGTGTTTGGACATAAATTATAGAGTAAAATAACCTTTACGGGTTGGGAAACAATACTCATGGGAAAGGGAACCCCCTTATGCAATATTATGGAGGTGAGTTTGCATTACATCATATCTTAAACTAAGCATGAAGAAGGCTATTGGGGAACTCCATAATTATATAGATCCTAATTGCTTGTCATATCTTGAGCTTTTGGCTATAATTAAAGAACATAATTATTCTAAAAATTATCTATTCAAAAAAGAAAGGATTTTTACTAATATATGAGTAATTGAATGATTTACTAATTAATAATTTGTTAAAATTTATGATTTTTATAGCAGAAGGATCAAAAGTACACAGATAGTATTAGCAGAATTTGAGACAATACATATCAGATACAGTTGCAAGTCACAAAATTGAGACTAACTGATGGAGTAATTGTTTTTCATTCATATTAGAAGCAACAAGAGGTGCAAAAGCATTGGAAAGAGTTAGTCTTTGTTTGAGATATAAACTTCGACCCTTTCAGCATCTCCCCAGAGTTCTTCTACTTGTTTTTTAATCTTCAATGCTGAATTTCCAACTGAGTCGCTACAGTCTACCACTTTAATCAATTCCACTAATGGATTTATGATTTCAGGCAAGAGATATGAAGAGGAAGAATAGCAAAGAAGATATATAGTGGACTTCCATCTTGAAGAAATTTGATATACAATATAAAAAAATGGTTGTATCTGTATCAACTTGTTAATAAATGGAGTACTAAATAAGTAAACTTATACTATTAAATTAATCCTATACGTTAACAAGGAATCTCAACTTAAATCCAGACCTCACTCTAAAATTAAAAATGCCTCGTTACAGCTAAAATTTAAATTAATCTATATCAGTGCTTTTTGGGTCGTCACATCAAGAGTGGAATTTGGAGAAAACTAGAGCTTAGAAATTGGAGACCTATGATTGAGGATTTGATGGACCATTTGAGGTCGGATTTCTGAACTTTTGATATGTATTGATGATAGCAAGCTTTTGATTCTATCCTAATTATCTATACAAGAATTAAACCTAGAAATATTTGATTCTAAACTAATTAAATAAATAAAAACAAATAATGAACTTTTAACAAAGAGAAAGAGCAGATTTTGATGATATCAATGTAATGAAAACGATCTAGGGTTATGAGCTATCTAACAATCCTATTGTATTCTTCAATTGAATTGACTAACTAATTTATCTAGTTTATTGGTTGACAGGGTTAATATTGCTCATAAAAATCTGTCGAGTTCTTACTCGCCTATTCAAGCTAACTTAACGCCTATATGTCTATGGAATTAGAATCAACAAGAATGCATTTATAGTTCCTGTAAATCAACCAAGCAAAGCAATTAGGTGTATGTCTATCCTAACCGTGAATCTGTTCCCCGAGGCCCAAGTTCAAGAACTTGCTCTATTCAATCATATATGCAATCTAGAATTCCCACTTTTGAGTGTAACTTTAGATTCGTAGATAGTATTCAATTGGTGATCAAGCAATCAAATAATTAAGTGCAAGATTGAATAAATAAACCAATATGATAAACTAAGAAATCAAAATCAATATTCGAATAACAATAGTCATGAAAGAACCACAACCCTAGAACGTAAATTTTAGCTCCACATAGACATGGTAGCAAAACAACAAATCATACAAAGAAATATAAAAAGACTAAGTTGGTGGAAGAAAAGATGAAACCCGGCCTCCAAGGCGGCTCTGTGCTCTTCCTTGGTCAAAAATTGATCTAAAAAACGTTCTCCTATGTACATATACCAAGTAGGGTTGGGGCCAAACAATTATACCTTCTCCAATGTGAAAAGGACACTTTTCCCAGGCTTAACTAGCGCGGTCGCGCACCTGGGCGCGCTAGTTGACAAGTGTTCTGTTTTTGGGCGCGCTAAAACTAGCGCGACCGCGCTATTGCGCATTTTTTACCCTGTTCCGTTCCGAATTTAAAAATACGTAAACCATAAAATTTGTATCTCTTTGAGTTAGATTTCCAACCATATATTGTGGAGCCAAAATGGAGTTCTGAGAAAAAAGTTATATCTATTTTACTAGACAGTGCACAATATGCATACTGGATTCTTCGTTCGCTCTAACTATCATCCATTAACCCCCAAACACGATCCCGGCTTAATTACTTGAACTTTTAGTCAAACTTTAAAGCTCCAAATCACTTGAATTCATTCCATAACATCTACATAGCTCGAAATCACTCTTACAAGGCATAAAATACACCATTAGTGCAAAACACTAGCGGTTAAAGCTCAAACTCAATTAAAGTATAGTAAATTAGAGTGTAATAAGCGACTAAAATACATAATTATAACCTATCATCAACACCCCATACTTAAACGTTGCTCGTCCTCGAGTCAACTAAAAATTTGCTCTATCTATGAGCACTTAACATATTCGAAGTACACTACACCAATGATTATGGTTGATAGCAACAATTAAACTCTAGCATATGCAATCACATACACTTCCCTTTTCTTATGCCATACTTCACAAATATTCATAACAAAGACGACATGCTCATAACAATCCTAACCTCAAAAATCGACTTAATGTCACAATGCAATCATGGCTTGAACACCCAACATCATAGAGAAGTCCAATAACGTTACCTATCCCTCGTGAAACCATGTGCCCTCACAACAAGAATGTGAGAATAAGTTGAACCCATACAATCAAATCTCATGATCAAATATAGTTTAAAGACTCATATATATATCAAAGAACTCTCTCACTCTCACAAAAGAAGTCACATGCATGCACTTGGTATCATGGGATTGCCCTTAATGTAAAAGAATTTACTAATGTAGGCTCACTCGATCTAAAATTAATTAGGACTTTTTCATGGTTGTAATGTGGGCTAAGGGACGGGTAGGATATATTTAGGAATAGTGGTTCACCCTCCTAAGCACTTTAACACATCACATAATAACTTTGAGCGCAAATTCTTTAATCCACTTTACTTTCACAAACAATATCACCCAAAAATGCTCCCTTTTTCTTCAAGCACTACATTAATTCATACCCACTAGCAGGAACAAGACAACAATGTATTCATCTCTATTTTTATTTTTAGTTTTTTTCCAATTTTCGCAAGTGGTGTATTATTTTACAAAACAAGTGCACCTTTCTTCCTTTTATTGGTTCCACTTAAAAGCCACCCCACACTTAGTTCCTTCTTATTTCTTTTAGCACTCATTTTTCAATTAAATTTCTTTAAAAGGAAAAAGGATAAAAAAATATAAATTACGAACAAAAAGGATATAGGCTTGTAATGTGGTGCCAAATAAAAGTCTGTAGGTTCAAAAGGTTTAACTAGAGATAGATTTTATTTGTGGCAAGCAATTAAGCTCAAAAAGATCAAATAAAGCCTAAAATCATTTTTCAAATCGAGCAGCACCTAAAATTTCGCTTCGACTCACAAATCGGGCAAGTTCTAGATGCAGGTACAATACATAGACTATACGAAAAAAAAACTCACCACGCATGGCACATGACTCACCAAGAACGGTCTCATTCCGACTCTAAAAAAATGCAAGTATTCACGGAGCCACGACATATTAAGCATGAAGCACAAAGTGAACATAAGTCAAGAAAACGAGACATAGGCATCACAAGACATGCTATCCAACTAAGCAAGGCATCATCAATAATTTCAAATAATAGGGAAGATACTACACATGCCAAAGCCTAAATATGCTACTATCAAACAAGTCAAGGACGCCTAGGTTTATCATTCTTCCTCCATTTATTCCCTAAATTCTAATCTACTCTAAAAATAAAATAAAAAAAATACTACCACCCGGTTCAAACTACATCCCATGGAAAAGAACCGAGGCACAAAAAAAATCACGGGGGATTATTACTACCTAAAGAAAGCTAAAAGACATATTTTTGTATTTTTTGATTAGACTTTAATCCTTCAAGAAAGTTGTCCTCAAAATCCATCGTCGGGAAAAGTCCAAATTTTTCAAATTTTTTTTCAATTTTTTTAAAAAGAAATTACTACACTAAGAACGAGTACTATAACTAAGCTAACATAGCATAGAAAATCACCCAGACAATCTCTTCACCCCACACTTAAAATTGTGCAATGTCCTTAATGCACACTAAAAATAACAAGAGGGTAAAAGAGACTCCCTAGTAGGCCAAAGGCCGAAGCATTAGCAGCTCACGGGATACTCAGACTTCTCTCAGATACGATCTTCTGTGCGGTCACCCCACACTTATTTTAACCACATAGCTCACTTTTGCATACTTTCAGTGGCTTTCCATCTATGCTCATAATCCTACAAAAAAAAGCTATAAAGATAGAAAAATAAAATAAATAAAAATAAAAAAAAAAGCAGTAAAGCTGGGTTGCCTCCCAACAAGCTCCTAATTTAAAGTCGCGGCACGACTTGAGCCAATTTTTTATCTCCACCTTGAACATATGAATTGTAACCCTAACATGGCCTCCAGTCTGTGGCTATGCACCTTTGGTGGGGCTACAAAGATAACCAGGCCAAGTAATAAATTTTTTATTCTGCACTTCTCGGCCTTTAGATGAGGAATGTAATTTTTGCTTTTTGGCACAACAAATTCAAAAATATAGGCGCTCTCATCCTCACTCTTTGACCCCTTCATTAGCTCGGATGACTCGATTACTATCTTACTATCTAAACACAATGTGAAAAAATAATTGGAATGAGGTCTAATGCGCTCTAACTCATGAATTTTACTACTATTTGCATCCTCATATTTACACACACTCAAGTCTCCCAAAGTAATGTTATCTACTCCCTCACATGACTCTAGAGCACTCTTCTCAATATTGGCATCCTCAAGAAAAACAGGCTCTAGTTATTGGTATTCTCGTTTTAGCTCCTCAATTTGGTCTAGAAGATTTTTTTCAACTTCACACAACTCATTATTAGATTGTAGGGCGTTACACGCATCAACCTTTGCATTAAAATCTGCATCTAAGTTATGTACAACCAAGCTAAAATTATCAATTTTATGTGCAAGTTCATCTCTCTCCTTAGACCAATCATTTACCAACATTGTTAGAAGACAACGTCGTTTCTCATATTCCCTTAATCGTGAATATTCTTTCCAATACCAACCCTTACTCCCATGTTCAAATTCAGACCTCCAGGAGTTCAGGTCAAGACAAGCCCAAAAAGACGGGCCATAAAAGTTTTCAGTCAACCAGGCGTCTTCATCAATAACCTTACCTCCGGATATTTCATCCTCAGATGTCATGTTGAGAGAAAAAGAAATACACTAAAAGAAAAATCAGATTGTTATAACCTAAAAATATTTACAAAAAGACAAAAATCAACAAAACTTGTAAAGATAAAAGTAAAAATCTAATCTAGAAAAATAGCTAATTTCTAAGTCCCCGGCAACGATGCCAAAAACTTGTTGCGGCCAAACGCACATGCAAGCGCACGTGGTCGTCAAGTAATAAAGTGACTAAAAGTCGGATGTCGATCCCACGAGGACTTGTGATTAATAATTAACTAAATTAGACTATCCTAATTATCTATACAAGAATTAAACCTAGAAGTATTTGATTCTAAACCAATTAAATAAATAAAAACAAATAATGAACTTTTAACAAAGAGAAAGAGCATATTTTGATGATATCAATGTAATGAAAACGATCTAGGGTTATGGGCTATCTAACAATCCTATTGTATTCTTCAATTGAATTGACTAACTAATTTATCTAGTTTATTGGTTGACAGGGTTAATATTGCTCATAAGAATCTGTCGAGTTCTTTCTCGCCTATTCAAGCTAACTTAATGTCTATATGTCTATGGAATTAGAATCAACAAGAATGCATTTATTGTTCCTGTAAATCAACCAAGCAAGGCAATTAGGTATATGTCTATCCTAACCGCGAATCTGTTCCCCGAGGCCCAGGTTCAAGAACTTGCTCTATACAATCATATATGCAATCTAGAATTTCCACTTTCGAGTGTAACTTTAGATTCATAGATAGTATTCAATTGGTAATCAAGCAATCAAATAATTAAGTGCAAGATTGAATAAATAAACCAATATGATAAACTAAGAAATCAAAATCAACATTCGAATAACAATAGTCATGAAAGAACCACAACCCTAGAACGTAAATTTTAGCTCCACATAGACATGGTAGCAAATCAACAAATCATACAAAGAAACATAAAAAGACTAAGTTGGTGGAAGAAAAGATGAAACCCGGCCTCCAAGGCGGCTCTGTGCTCTTCCTTGGTCAAAAATTGATTATAAAAAACGTTCTCCTATGTATATATACCAAGTAGGGTTGGGCCCAAACAATTATACCTTCTCCAATGTGAAAAGGGACACTTTTCCCAGGCTTAACTAGCGCGGTCGCGCATCTGGGCGCGCTAGTTGACAAGTGTTCTATTTTTGGGCGCGCTAAAACTAGCGCGACCGCGCTATTGCGCATTTTTGGCCCTGTTCTGTTCCGAATTTGAAAAAATGTAAAACATAAAAGTTGTAGCCCTTTGAGTTAGATTTCCAACCATATATTGTGGAGCCAAAATAGAGTTTTGAGCAAAAAAGTCATATCTATTTTACTAGACAGTGCGCAATATGCACACTGGATTCTTCGTTCGCTCTAACTATTATCTGTTGACCCCCAAACAAGATCCCGACTTAATTCCTTGAACTTTTACTCAAACTTTAAAGCTCCAAATCACTTGAATTCATTCCATAACATCTACATAGCTCGGAATCACTCCTACAAGGCATAAAACACATCATTCGTGCAAAACACTAGCGGTTAAAGCTCAAATTCAATTAAAGTACAGTAAAATTAGAGTGTAATAAGCGACTAAAATACGTAATTATAGCCTATCACCAACGAAATCGTGGGGAGATAAGGAATCTATTGGTGTAAAAATTATTGAATTTCAAGCTAAAATATTTTAAAAGTTCCATTCATCTGTAGAAATATGAGTCATAATACAATCAAATTTTTTTATAACAGTCTCGTTTGTTTTAATTTTTTTTGGTTGTTATAACAAAGTGTTGTTATAAAGAACATAAAAAATTTCTATTATATAAAAAAGCTTAGAATGGTCGACCAGGGTGGCCTCTGTCATATGAATCGTTACCTCTAGATGAGGTACCACTGAACCTACCAGAATGACGAGGCCTCTTATCTGACCCCTGACCACCTTCCCGAGCGAGTGCCATCTCTACCCGGCGGGCCGCATTGGCCGCCTCCTGAAAGGAAATATCACTACCAACTCTCATGGCCATATGAAGATGGATCAGCTGAATCAATCCATCAATAAATCTTCGGACCCTCTCTCGCTCTGTAGGGAGTATCACAACTGCACGGCGTGCCAAATCAACAAATTTGGTCTCATACTGTTTATTGTGATGCTTCCCGTATTAGGCTTGGCGCAATATTGATGCAGGATGGCAGGGTCATTGCTTATGCTTCGAGGCAGTGAAGATTCACAAGAAGAACTATCCAGTCCATGATCTAGAGTTGGCAGCCATTGTTCACGCGTTGAAGATTTGGAGGCATTACTTATATGGTGTGACGTGTGAGGTGTACACTGATCACAAGAGTCTACAATACTTTTTCAAGCAGAAAGAGTTGAATTTGAGCAGTGGAGATGGTTAGAGCTATTAAAGGATTATGATGTTATTATTTTGTACCAATCGGGGAGAGCCAATGTGGTGGCGGATGCATTGAGTAGGAAGTCAGCCAGCATGGGTAGTCTTGCTTATATTCCGGTCAGCCAGAGGTCGCTTGCTTTGGATATTCAGGCTTTGGCCAATCTGTTTGTGAGGTTGGACATATCTGAGCCTAGCTGAGTTTTAGCTTGCACTGTGGCTCGTTCTTCATTATTGGAGCGTATCCGTGATCGGCAGTTTGATGATCCTCATT
>MU725928.1:9183-46393 GCA_026770625.1 Nicotiana glauca
CCCCCCCCCCCCCCCGTGTGGTATTGACGTTTAGAACATCAATTGGTATTAGAGGAGGTTATCCTTGAAGATGCTAACACCTTATGAGAAGATCAACAATGAGTGCACCACCTGGGAACTGGGAAGGGCAATTCACTGCCAGGCCTCCACTTTACAATGGTCAGTACTATTATTGGTGGAAGAATATGATATGAGATCACATCATAGGGGAATATTATGAACTCTAGGGCATAGTCACTGATAGTCCCCTAGCAACGACAAAGAAGAATGCTGAAGGAGTTGATGTGCCAACGACAAGGGCTGACTGTACTGCTGAAGACCTGAGGAAGTGGGAGAAAAATGCTAAGGCTAAGAAATGGCTTGTGTGTGGACTAGGACCAAATGAGTACACTAGGATCCAAAGTTGTAGAACTGCTAAGGAGATATGGGACACTTTGTAAGTGGTCCATGAAGGAACACCTCAAGTGAAAAGATCAAGATGAACTCTTATATATTCTCAATATGAGAATTTTATTATGAAGGAATGAGAAACTATCTAGGAGATGTATACTAGATTCACTACACTGACAAATGAACTTGAGTCTCTTGGAAGGGTTATTCTTGAAGAAGACAAGGTTGAGAAAATTCTTACAAGGGTTCTGCCAGTCACAAGGGAAAGCAAAATCACTGCTATTCAGGAATCCAAGAATATTGCTACTCTCAGACTAGATGAACTGATTAGAAATTTGACTGCTTATGAAATGAGAAGGCAAGCCATGAAGATGGACACCCCCAAGAAAGAGAAAAGCTTATCTTTCAGAATTGCTGAAGGTTCAGATCTGGAAGATGATGAGGTGTCTATGATCACTAGGGTTTTCAAAAAGTACCTAATGAAAGGAAATGGTTCTTCAAGAGGTACAAACTTTAAGAAAATAAGAGCTCCTGAGAAACAGACCAATGAGGGTTGCTACAAGTGTGGTAAGACTGATCACATGATCAAGAACTGTCCTCAATGGGAAATTGAGTGGAAGAAAGAAAGAGCTGAACGAAGGAACAGGAAGAAGGAACATGTTCAACCTAAAAGAAACAAAGGTTCAACAAAGACTATGGTTGCTGCTTGGAGAGAAACCTTATATGAAGACTCACGAAGGTGAAGCTGAAGAAGAGCAAGCACTGATGTTCATCCGAGAATCAGACGATGAACAAGAGTTAAGTATTCTTCATCTAAAAGACAAGATTAAATTCTTGTCTAAAGAAAGGTTGGCTGAGCTATTACTAGACTTCATTGATGAGTCTGAGATAATTAATAATGAGAAGGAAGTTCTATCTAGGGAATGTGTGATCCTAAAAGCAAAATGCAAAAGTCTAGAGTCTAGGGCAAATGAGTGTGATAACAAAAATACTGAGTTGAAGAACCAAGTTCTTGAACTTGACAATAGTGTCCTAGAACTTAGGTCTGAAAACTTAAACCTGAAATTAGGAATGGGAAAGAAGAAAGCTAATCACACATATCTCACTCTAGAAGAAAATTTGGGAAAAATGAAAAATGAATTTTATAAGAAAGTTGAATTCATCAAAATCTTAAAGGAAGATCTAGTAAAGGTGAAACATGAACTAGATAGAACTTGCAAGTGGAACAAGGCTTCTGATGCACTCTCATGGCTGTAAGAGCATCACAGTAGCAACAAAAGAGGACTTGGTTGTGGGACTCAAGCTCCAAAATGGGATCCTAAAAGCAAGTACCTCCTCTTCCTGAAAATAAAATCTGCACATACTCTGGTAAGACTGGCCATTACAAATATGAATGTAATGCAACAGAAAAGGCCAGTCAAAAGAACAACGCTTTTGTTCAAGAAAAACGTAAGATGCCTGGATGGGCAAGAAGGAATTTGATTCAGCCTTTTGCTTATAGAAAGGGACCCAAACTAGTTTGGGTTCCTAAGGCTAACCCCTTATTTCCTTTTGCAGGTCCAAGTGAAAGAGAGGAGCCAAATATGGTATATGGATAGTGGCTGCTCAAAATATATGACTGGGGACAAGGACCAGTTCCTTTCATTTGAGGACTTAAAATAAGGTAATGTCTTCTTTGGTAATGGAAAGAAAGGTGAGATCATTGGGGTTAGAAAGGTTGGCAAAACAGATTCTCATTCCATAGAGAATGTCTACCTAATAGATGGTTTGAAATATAGCCTAATAAGCGTGTCACAATTGTGTGACAGAGGTAACCTTTTGGCTTTTACCTCCATCAAATGCTTTGTTATTAACCTTATCACTGACAAGATTATTTTTCAGGGAAAAAGAGTTAACAATATTTACATTGTAGATTTGTCCACTCTTTTAAAAAATGAACTTACTTATTTAAGTGTGTTGGTTAATTATCCCCTCCTATGGCACAAAAGACTTGGTCATGCAAGTCTAAATCAGCTTAACAAATTAGTCTCTAAAGACTTGGTAATAGGGCTACCTAATATCAAGTTCAAGGAAGACAAAGTTTGTGAGGCATGTGCAAGGGGGAAGTAGGTAAGGTCATCCTTCAAAAGCAAGAAAATGGTAAGTACAACCAAGTCGTTGGAACCGGTCCATATGGATCTATGTGGTCCAATGAGAACCATGAGTAGAGGTGGAATGAAATATGTAATGGTGCTAGTTGATGATTATTCTAGATTTACCTGGGTTTTATTTCTAACCTCCAAAGATGAAGCATTTGACATGTTTTTTGCATTTGTTAGAAAAACTCAAAAACAATTAGGAAATCAACTTGTCTCCGCTAGGTCTGATCATGGAACTAAATTTGAAAATTCCAAGTTTGTTGAGTTCTGTGATGAAAATGGCATAGATCATAAATTCTCTGCCACTAGGACTCCTCAACAAAATGGAGTAGTTGAAAGAAAAAATAGAAATCTTGAGGATATGGGTAGAACCATGCTACTTTTTAGCAAATTGCCTCACAGCTTCTGGGCAGAGGATGTAAACACTGCATGTTACATCATAAACAGATGCATGACCAGACCTCTAGTAGAGAAGACTCCCTATGAGTTACTTAAAGGGAGAAAACCAAACATATCCCATCTTAGGGAATTTGGTTGCAAGTGTTATGTGCACAATAATGGAAAAGACTCCCTAGGAAAGTTTGATCCCAGAAGTGATGAGGGGGTATTCTTGGGATATTCTTCACATAGCAAAGCATATAAAGTGTTTAATAAAAGAACTTTGTGTGGAGAAGAAAGTGTGCATGTAGTATTTGATGAAGCTAACATTCTTTCTAAGAGATAAGAACATGAAGATGAAGCCATTGGATTGGTAAAAGACCTGACTGAAGCATCAGCTCAGGTCAAAGTGGCACCAATATAAGGAACAGGTGATGAAACAGGTTCTTCCATACAGGGCAACCTGATAGGGGGAAGAAATCAAAGAGGAATTGAAATAAACTCCTTGAAGAAATATGTTCATGATACTATTCCTCCGCAAATGGTAGAAACATCTAGCAGAAGCCAGTTGGTTGTGAAACCTCACAAATATCAAAGTTCTCATCCCATTGAGAACATTCTCACTTATCTAACATCTGGAGTTAAAACCAGATCACAATTAAAGAATTTGTGTGCTTTTGATGCTTTTCTATCTATCATTGTACCTAAAAATATTTTTGAGGCTTTGTAGGATGCAGATTGGGTAAATGCAATGCAGGATGAGCTAAACTAGTTTGAAAGAAGTCAAGTTTGGCACCTAGTACCAAGACCCAAGGACAGATCAGTCATTGGTACAAAATGGGTCTTCATGAACAAACTTGATGAAGATGGTACCGTTACAAGGAACAAGGCAAGATTGGTGGTCCAAGGTTACAGCCAAGAGGAGGGAATAGACTATGATGAGACTTTTGCTCTAGTTACAAGACTAGAGTCAATTAGACTTCTACATGCCTTTGCAGCACATATGGAATTTACTCTTCATCAGATGTATGTCAAAAGTGCCTTCCTAAATGGTTATCTAAAATAAGAAGTGTTTGTGAAACAACCTCCAGGGTTTGAGAGTAAAGAGTGTCCTGAGCATATGTAAAAGCTGGACAAGGCTCTCTATGGACTCAAGCAGGCCCCAAGAGCATCGTATGAACGACTGTCAAAATTCCTGCTGGAGCATGGTTACAAGAGAGGTAAAATAGATAGTACCTTATTCTTAAGGGAAAAGGTAAGGATCACCTTGTTGTGCGAATTTATGTTGATGACATAATCTTTGGGTCCACCACTGACAAGCTAAGCCAGGACTTTGCAAAATTAATGGGGAGTGAGTTTGAAATGAGCGTGATGGGTGAGCTTAATTTCTTCTTTGGCTTACAGATTAAACAAATTCCAAATGGAACCATGATCCACCAGCAGAAGAATACAAAAGAGCTAATCAAAAAGTTTAAAATGGAGGAATCTAAAGAAATAGACACACCCATTGCAACTACCACTAAATTAGATGTTGATGAATCTGGTTCATCAGTTGATCAAAAGTTGTATAGGGGTATGATTGGCTCACTCTTGTATCTCACTGCTAGCTGACCTGACATTGTTTTCAGTGTAGGACTTTGTGCTCATTTTCAGGCAAATCCAAAAGAGTCTCACTTGACTGCTGTCAAGAGGATACTTAGATATCTGAAAGGAACCACTGAACTGTGTCTTTGGTACCCTAAAGGTAGTAATTTTGATTTAGTAGGATATGCTGATACTGATTATGCAGGTTTGCTAGTGGATAGGAAGAGCACCTCAGGTATGGCACACTTCCTTGGTTCATGTCTTGTTTCATGGGCTACCAAAAAGCAAAATTTTGTGGCCCTATCTACTGCTGAAGCTGACTATGTTGTTGTTGCTTCTTATTGTGCTCAATTACTATAGATCAAACAACAGTTGGTAGACTTTGGAATAGAACTGGGATGTATTCCAATATTCTATGATAACGCTAGTGCTATAAGTATGACAAAGAACCTTGTTCATCATAAGAGGACTAAGCACATAGATGTTAGACACCACTTCTTAAGAGATAACTATGAGAAATGATTGATTTCAATAAAATTTTGTGCTACTGATAAACAGATAGCTGACATCTTCACTGAAGCACTGAGTAGAGAAACTTTGAGAGGAACAGGTTGGAATTAGGGATGATTAAGATCACCTAAAAGGTCCAGTTCAGAATGCAATGAAAAAAAATAAAAAAAATGAAAAAAAATTATTATTATTTAGGAGTTCTAACTATTGTGTAAATATCTATATTAATTCTTACTCAGTCTCATACTTTAATTGGTATACTCCTGTGACATGTGTATATATGACTCACTGATCTCTTACAAAGTTTTTTCTATTATGACATTTAAGGCATGGTCAAGAGATTTCTACTTGAAGAACCTGGTTCATCAGTATATGCTTATGAGAAAGTTCAGGTATGTTTTCTATACTTTGCAAAATTAGAAAGATTAATTTTTCAATCATGAGCAGAAGTCCTATACTCATCAAATTCCCAGGAATTCTATCAGTTGAGCATTGAACCAGTTTCGTTCTCCTAGAACTCTAAATAAAATGAGACCTTTTCCAAAAAATTAGCGTCGCTTATTAATCACTAAGAGACCGAAATATTAAAGTGATTAGACTTCTAATTTATGGTATCAGAGCTGTCGTTACTGCGAATCCTCTTTAAATACTCACAACACCCTTCCTCATTATTTCATAATGGTCAAAAATCCCTCTCCAACTCTGATCATCTCTCTTCACTCCAAAATTCCAAAATTCCCAAACTCTTCAAGAAACAATTCACCATGCCTAACCCCCAAGATAATCCTATCACTCCCCCACCTGTATCTCCTTCGAACACATCCTCATCTACTTCTCCTATTGAAAACCCAAAACTTAGGTTTCGTAGGCAGAAAATGCTAGCTAGAAAAATTATAGCTTATGGTCCTTTGAGAAAATCCCTAAATGAGAAATTGAAAGATAGCCAAAAGAAGGAAAGCTCTGCTAAAGATTCTAACTCCAGCTCTGAGTCGGAAGCTTTTATCTCTGCCAGCGAAGGTGAAGGACATGGTTCCTCTGACAGTGACAAGGATCAAGAAAACCCTAGTGAGGTAAATACTTGTTTGGTATTTTCTGATGTGATTGAAAAGGTAGATAATATATTTTTTTTGGTTGGTTCTGCAAAAGATGTAAAGGGGGCTGAATCAAGTAGGAAGGGTAAGAAAAAGGAAGAAAAAGTTCTTGCTATTTGTGGAGGTGTGGAGGTGTGGAGGAGAGTGGCAACAAGTTAGGGGGAAATAGTCCTGGTAAAGCTGCTGAAGGTCTTGTTCATCTGAGCAAGCAACAGGATGAACCAGGTTCATCTGTTGAGGAGATCCTAGCTGACATTCTGAAAAGGGTTCGAGCCAGCTATGATCCAAAGAAGCGCAAAGCTTCATCAAAAAAGACTCCAACTACTTCCAAGCCACCCAAGAAAAGCAAAATATCATCCCCAAAATCCAGTGTACCTTCAGTACCTAAGGGAAGAGCTACCAAGAGCAGGGTCAAGCAAAGTGAAGCATAACTACAGAAAGCTCTGGAAGAGAGCAGGAAGAAAATAAAAGAAAAAGGAAATGCTAAGGTTGCGGAGAATGTTGAGATAGGAGAAGAATAAGAAAAGGAGATGGACCTGGTCCATCAAGAAAGAGGAACAACTGAAAAGGTTCCTACTCCCAAACCAAAAAGATCCAAGACTTCTTCCAAGAAGTCTTCCTCTGAACCTGTATCTGCTGAACCCTCATTAGCCGAAAGAACCAGATTTGCAGTTAAAGGGAAACAAGTAAAAATTACCGAAGAAGAAGGATAATGGAGTGGAGAAGAAAAGGAGGAGGAGTTTGAGAAAGAACATGATAAATTTGTTATTTTTGGCAGGAGAAAAATCTTGAAAGGCAGATTGTTGAAAGACCTGGATGAGCCAGGAATGAGAAGATTGGTGGATACCCTAGCTGCACAAGGGTGGAAGGACATGGTCCTTGAAACTGATGGCAGACTGGCTAGGAATGAGCTGATTGAGTTCATGGCCAATGCCACAGTGAAAAATGGGGTAGTCACCAGCCTGGTGAAAGGAGTGAAAGTAGAGTTTGATGCAACCAAATTGGGATAAATTCTGGACATACCAAGTGAAAGGTATGATGATTATACTAGGAAGAGGTGGCCTTGTCTAGATTCTCTCCCTACTGCTTTCCAAATCACCAAAAATATTTGTGATGCTGCAAGTGCTGAAGATATACCTGAAGCCAGATTTGTTTAGAAGAGTGAGATGAGACCAGTGCACAAGGTTTTATTTGAATTTGTGAACAGGTGCCTTCTTCCCAGACAGGAGAGGAGGCATACTGCCAACTATATGGACATGGTGCTTATGGAATGCCTTGAGAGTGGAAAGCAGATAACTTAGCCTGCCTTTATTGTCAAATTACTGGACAGGGTCATTAATGGATCCAAGGCACATGCAACTCCATATGGATTCATACTCACAACTGTGCTGGACAGGCTAATGGTGACTTTGAAGAAATGGGAGATGGCATCAAGCAAGGAACACTTTGGTGTTAGGACCTTATTTGCTTGTGACTATCCTGTCAATGCCACCCCAGTTGAACCTGGTTCATCTTTGAAGACTCCAGTGAATAGTAAGGTTAGGGCTTTGGTTCAAGAATGTTGAACTAAAGATGCTGAAATTGCAAGGCTTCAGTCTCGTATTGCTCATTTGGAAGCTGAAAGAGATGGTCTTCGAGCTGAGCTAGCAAAAGAAAAGGAGAAAAGTGAAGGAATGCTTCAGAATATGCTCAATCTTCTCCAATCCCAGCCCTCAAGTTCTTCCAAGCCTTATGCCTTCCAGATATTGTTTCTGAGCCTGTCTAGAACCCTTAGTAACCCAGATTCGGGACTTTTGATGTTTTTGTTGCTCATGTTTGGAAGTTTTTCTTTCTTTTTGTCCTAATCAATGACAACTTGTTTTTTCTCTAGTTCTATGAAGATTCTGATCTTAATAGTTAATTTTGTTTGTTGGTTGTTTATTAATTGAACAATGTTTTCACTTGGAGTTGCCCTAGTGGCTATGAGTAATTATTAAAATCTAGCACTCACAATATATGCAACTTCTCGATGATGCCAAAAGGGGGAAGATATTGTGCTTTACTTGTTATTCTGAATAATGTGATATTTATAACCTGATTAAACCTGGTCCTTGATGATAAGTTAAAATTTTTAAGTTAAAGTGTTGATGATTAAGCTGAGTTTCAAAAGTTCTTTGCTCAGTAAAAGCACAGAGTTTGTCATCATAAAAAAGGGGGAATTTGTTGGCCCAAGTTCAGGTGAAGTTTTGAAAAATGACAAATGCACTATATCATGGAACATGTCCATCATGTTAGACACATTGTTTACCAACCTATACATATGAGATGCACGTGAAGGAGATAACTCTCAAGGATAAAGCAGCAATATCTCCTGAACTAATCGAAAAGGTTGCATATTGGATGAGGAAAGAAAGTATCCTCCTAGAAAGAGAATACAATCAGGAGATAAAGGATAGGGTTGGAGTTTGTATTGTTCAAGGACTCAACTTTGATGGAATATCATCTATTGAGTCTCAATCAAACTCTGATTACTAACTCATTAAATAATAGTGTTTGTTCTCTTTTACAAGAATTGCACAAACGCAGAAGTTAAACTAAATTGAGAGCAAAAGACAGAGGCAATTTTGCAAGCAATTTATGTGAGATTCAAGTGTGTATCTTGAAGCTACTTGGATAAGATAGAAGAACCAATTTCATTGTGTTTATTATTATTCTAGTTTAATTGTAGTAGGTGTTTTAAAGTTGTACCTTTCCAGCTTTTGTAGAAGCAATTGTAATAGGTACTTTGAGTATTAAAGTTATAGGCTAACTTGAAAGTGTCGCAACAATTGAGGTTGTGTGCCAGACTGGGATTAGAGTTTAATCCTTAGGTTTACAAGAACTTTGTAAATGTTGTTTTGGCTCAGTGAGTTTAGTGAAAGTTTGGGAAAATCCTACTGAGTAGTAGGTCATGGTTTTTTCACCTTTTGAGCCAGGTGTTTTCCACGTAAAAATCTCTGTGTTCTTTATTTTATGCACTCTTAATTTTGCAAATAGTAGTAGTAAGTACACCTAGAAGAACCAGGTTCTTCTGATGCAAAAATTAGGTACCATACAAATCACCCCCCCCCCCTGTGTGGTATTGACGTTTAGAACATCAGAGTTGAGAAATTATGGTGCCACAGCAAAAAGGAAATATCAAGTTGATGATGAATCAGATGGAAATTTAGATAGATAGGGTAGTTTGGTAGTAGACCGGACCGGTATGGTAAGGATATGATTTGTTCCTTGTGTGTGTTCGAGGTAATGAGTTCATACAGGTATTTTACGGTAATGCTCTTAGGTTTTGACGGCTTGCTTAACTTGGTCGAGTTAGAAGGATTCAGTCCTAGTAGGTCTGATTTGTGAAAGGGGAACTCAAGGAGTTCTTGATGGTTTTTACCGCAGTTTGGAGATGTATATTTTCTATGGTCATGCGGAGCATAGGATGTATATTGATTTTCGTCTAGGTGGGACCGATGGAAAGTTCTTGACTAGTTGAGTATGTAGAAGTTTGTGGCTCGGAAGGGAAATAAAGTTCTTGTATTATCTTAGGATGGTATGGTATTTGCGATATATTGTGGAGGATTGAGATTTTCGTGTGTAAGGTTACGGTTCAGTTTTGAATGGAAAGTCATAAAATTCTTAGGCAGCACAGGCAGTTTTAGGTGATTAGAGATATGAGCTTTAGATGATTAGGGTGAATGATCTTCAGATGATTAAGGAAATGGTATTTCTAATCATAGTGATTTGGTGAGGGTATATGTTTCAGAAAAGGCAATGTGATTAAGTTGATAGTACTTCGGTAGTACTGCGATGCTTTCTTGTTAGATCGACTGCTGATATTTGAGTTTTCATGATGGCACAAGAGAATTTTAGAATATCTTTCGTGGAATAATTGGGTACTTGAGGTGTGATATGTATTCGGACGGCGAAATTTGGGATCAGGTATGGTGATTTGTGTGCTGCATGGAGTTAGAGAATGGAAGTTCTCATATTCAAGATATGTTGTGGTTGTAGATCGTGTGTATCGACACTATTTAGTGACTATCGGGGTTTGGAGACCTGAGCGGACCTTTTGTTGCTTGGTATATTAGATCTTAGATGTGATATTGGGGTCAGACTGGTTGTTTCCGTGTTGTGGTATTTTGGACTGTTGCGATAAGACGGCGTTGTTGGCTATGCCGAAAAATACCACAGATTGAGTGGCGATGTTCGAAGGATTATGTCCTATTGGGGATTTTTATATTTTAAAGACCCAACAGACGGCTGGGAAGGATTTGTCTTTCTTATTTGGACTCTTGTGATGAGTGTCAGTGATGAGGCTCCTCGTATTGATTCAGTTTCGGTGGTGAGGGACTTTTCGGGTGTGTTTCTTGTGGCCGGGCATGTCTCCGGGAAAGGTTGTTCATTTCGATATTGGTTTGGTGCCTTGCACCGTATCGTATGCCACCGGCAGAGTTATAGAGGTGGAAGGAATAGCTTCAGGTTTTCTTGATAAGGAGTTTGTTGGTAGGCCAATGTGGGTGAGTGTTGTATCTTTATTTGGCTTGATTGGCTCCGAATGGCATTGTTGAAGGAGGTATTGATTCGACCGTTGTTGAGCTTACCAGTGATCTGGGGAGATCTATGAGTTACCTTTTTGTGTTGTGAGGTGTTATGATTTGTTGGTTATAGGAACATATGGTGCGGCTCATTTAGGGTCTCTTAGTGGAATTCAAGCGGGAAGAGTAACTGGGCGTTACTCAGTGAATGGCGTATCAGTTATGTCCTATCGGGTTGCGTGGCGTATGTTATTTGTTTCACCGTGGGTGTAATGATTTGCTTTGGTTCCAGACATCAAATTGTGCGTGGTTGTCACTTTCGAGCATAATGACTTGAGGTATTTCATATGTAGCAGTGTTTGATAGGATCGCACATTGCAGCGAAGCTATGTGGAGATATGACCTTGCGGGTTAGATTTGTGTGTTCTATTTTTATGATGCGAGATAGGTTCTCAGCCTTGTGTTGTGGTGGTACTCGTGAGCTTGGGGTGCATCTCTTTCGTTTGACTCATTTTCATGATTTGAGTATGTTCGGACCGTTTCTTATTGGTGCGCGTAGTATGAAAGTTGTGTCTTAGACTTGTATTGATGTGTCATGTCACCAGAGTGGTGTGTTGGATTCAAGGTGATTGTTGGGATCATTAATGAATACGAACGAATTTGATTTTAGCTTGTTGGAAGGATAATTTCGAGGTTCGGCTCGGGAATCTGTTGTGGTATTAGCCAAAAGGGAAGTGGCTTCATGAATGGTTGATCTGAGAAATGGTGATGGCTTACTGCGTGTTTTAGTTATTAGTTGCAGTATATATAAAAGTGTTGGAATAAAACTTTAGTTGATAAGAGTTTTCTACCGTTGTTCATGCATTGTGTGCAGCTGCTGTGAATGGAAGTTATCACTACATGTGCTTAAAATCTATGGTATATCAGATAATTGCACCGGAGGTTGCAGGCATGGGTTATTACAGTTGGTTCGGGCCTATTCAGAGTATAGGTGTGAGGTTTTGATCGTAGTGATGGCTTCAGAAGTGAAATTCTGATTCTATGGTTTATGGGCTGGATTGGGTTGTGCAATTTCAGTTACTATGTGTTATCGGACCTATATAAGATAGGCTGACATGGGATTACCCCCGAGTATATGCATGGTAAAGTTATTCAGCAATTGGTTGGCTTCTAGAACAACTCTGGGTACGTTCGAGGACGAACTTTTGTTTAAGTTGGGAAGGATGTAACTACCCGATTAGTCGTCTCATGAGTTACCGCTCCGTTTCCCACATTTCTGCATCTTTATGCTTCGTTATCCGTGTTTCATGTGATCAAGTTGATTAGTTTGTGTTCAGAGAATTTGGTAAGAAATGAGACACTTAGTCTCTTTTAAGAAGGCTTAAGTTGGAAAGTCAACCGGATGTTGACTTATGTGTTAGAGGGCTCGGATGTGAGTTCCGATTGTTCGGTTAGCTTCGGGAGGTGATTTGTGACTTAGAAGTATGATCGGAATGGGTTTTGGAGGTCCGGAGTAGAATTAGGCTTGAATTGGCAAAGTTGATATTTTGGCGATTTTCGGTTGGTAGGTGAGGTTTTGATCCGAAGGTCGGAAGGAATTCCGAGAGTTGTATTAGATTTGTTGTGTCATTTGGGATGTGTGTGCAAAATTTAAGGTCATTCGTATGTGGTTTGGTGGGGTTTTTGATCGAAAGCGTATTTTGGAAGTTTTTAGAAAACTTAGGCTTGAATTCGATGTAAATTGGTGGATTTGATGTTATTTGAGGTGTTTTAATGATTGTAACAAGTTTGAATAAGGTTTTAAGATGTGTTGGTGCCTTTGGTTGAGGTTCCGGGGGCCTCGGGTGAGTTTCGAGTGGTCAATCGGACCATTTTGGTTTTTGGAAAATTAAAGATTTTGTTTCAGCAGTTGCAGGCATTTTTGGCCTTCGCGTTCGCGGAGGTCTGGGTTCTGGTAAGCTACGCGTTCGCAATGGTCAAGGTCGCATTCGCAAAGTCTTGGGAAGGAATCACAGTTGTAAGCACGTGATTTTTGCACTATATGAGAATTGCTCCAAAATTTCAAAATAAAATTATTTTATGTTGTTTGCAATTTTTGTGAATTTTGCATTATTTTTCTTTTATAGTTTGCGTTTGTGTGTGCGTGTTTATTTGTTTAAATCAGTGAAAATATAAAACAATATGTTGCATTTTCATTTAGAATTTAATTCTACAATTACGAATAATTAAGTTTGTTTTACAAAAATGAAAAATAGCAAAAAAATAATGTACTTGGCATTTTTAGCATTTAATATCAAATTGTGTGATTTTCTTTTAAATTGGTATTTAAATATGTGTGATAATTATTATTAAGCGTTAATGAGTATTTTTAAGTTAATTTAGGTATTTTTAATTCAATTTAGGATTCAATTAAGCGTTAATTTGGTTACTTTGCACATTGTTCAGCAAAGGATGTCATGTGAAATTTTCTAGAAAAGCAAAACATGGGAAAGCAACTTTATTTGTCACGCATGAAAAGAAATTTAAGAATGGCATGGATAGACACATGATGCTACAAATAATTTTTAAATGGAGCATGTGTAGCTCACATGAAAATTTGGGGCCAATACAATATTTTAATTGAAAGCATGCTTTCTAGCAGAAGTAGTCATGGGATTTAAATGGAAGTTGACGCAGCTTTGTAATTGAGAGAAAAGGCAAACACATGGGAACACATGGATGCACATGGGGATTATTAAAATTAAACCATTAGAGGCAATATTTAATACAACAACAAGCTGGAGCAATGCTTTCACGCATGCTACTGCTGTCACGAGTGAACAGTCAACATTCTAATGGGACAGTGTACATGGATTTAGGCTTGGTCTTTAAATAGAATACGCAATAGAGAGAGAGTAATCTGAGAGATAAGAGGGGAGAAACAGAAAAGAGAGAAAAAAAGAGGAGAGGATAGAGCTGTATATACTCTGTATACATGGGATATACATTCGATATACATAGGTATACATGATATACCTTCTGCATACAAGGGATATACAGTGACAGAAAGAAAAACCAGCTGAAAACAGTGACGAAAATCAGCTCCTTTCACCCCTAAAATTGAGTAAAATCAGCACCTAAAACTCACACCAAACCCAGTTGAAACCACCCCCAAAATACTCTAAAATCTAGCTCCAAATTGAAGAAGAATTGATTTCAAAACTCGATTTCTTCTCCTTCTGGGTTTATGAAAGCTGTTTTGGAGCCGTGAATGTTGCTTCGCGGATTCTGTTGTTGCTGTTGTGTGCCTCGATACGGATTGCTATTTGCTTTCAGTTCTTGCTTCTTTGTACATGACAAAAGGTACACATTCTAAAAAACCATGTGTTGATGTAAGCTTGAATTGGAAGTTGAAGTTTGAAATTAAATAGAAAAGCAAGCTGTTGATTAATATTTGTTGTTATTTACTGTTTTATTAGTTTGTCAAATTGTAGTTAGTTCTATAATTTGTAGAATAAATTCGCATGTGTTCATAAGACCCAAACATAGTAGTATTTAATCTTTACTAACAGATTAGGACTGTATTTTTTTTTATTATTAGAGACAAATAAATATAGAAAATCCTAGTTGCTTTAGGTTTGCGCTTTAATTAATAAACGAGAGAAACTTCGCCAAACAAAAATACAAATTGCGGAGCCTTAAATAAATGCTTAATTGAATACTTAGACTTCGGGATGGGCGGTTTAGCAAATTTCACGGCCTTCCCCCAAAATAATAAAGCGTTAGACTCTTTAGGCACGATTTTAATAACATTACATCCCTAACTCGGATGCGCATTTATGCGACCCAAATCCAAATCTCAACGGAGTCGAAATGTGTCAACAACCACGGGTGCATTGAATGCGATGTGGTTCGAGACGCGTTTTCACGACGTTGCAATTCTATTAAAAATAATAATAAAAGCGGTTTAAAGTTAATAAAAGCACATAAGTTATAACATATATTAAAATTAGGTATTTAACCATTACAACAATTTAAGCGACCGTGCTAGAACCACGTGATCTGGGGGTGCCTAACACCTTCCCTCGGGTCAACAGAATTCCTTAATTAGAATTTCTGGTTCGCAGACTTCACTTGGAAATTCGAAAATTTCCTCGATTTGGGATTCAAGATAAACCGGTGACTTAAGTCACCAAAAGTCAAACCTATCCCATGTGGCGACTGTAAGTAAATAAATAATCCCGATTCGATTAATGTCACTTAAAATGGAAAAACTCCCTTATGCATCTATCCCTCGGGGTGGGCGCGTAAAAAGGAGGTGTGACAGCTCTGGCGACTTCACTGGGGAACAAGAACCCAGAACTTTTATTCTGGGTTCAGAATTCGAGCTTAGATAAATTATTGTATTTGGTTATATCTGATTTTCCTACATGTTTTGTGCTTAATACGCTTAAATGCTTACCGCTTTGATATTATCTGAATTGTATATAAACTGTGCCGAAACCCTTCTCTTCTCACCTCCGGGGATGTGCTTACTGGTCGAGACTCCCTATTCTGTTAGTGTCATACCCTAAAATAAGAAAGAGGCCGGACAAGTTACTAAGCCGGATGGCCTTTTGGTTCCCGGTACGTTGCCCCCTCCTCGATTCGAGTTGTCCGCTCGGGTACACAGTCTAGAACACATACCCAGGTTTTGAACCTAGTTGTCCGCTCGGGGACTCAACATAGAGGTTGGGTCCGTCTAGGGCTAGCAACTTGAAATGAAAAAGACCATCCTGATGCATCCTACTTGTTTTTCGTGCATTTATTTGTCTCGGATTTCATGCTGACCGGTTTTGGAGTATTTGGAAAATTGAAAAAATAAAGGAGAGAAATAGCAGTGGAGAGAGTTGATTATCTGTTTTTAGAAAAATAACCAATGTCAAAATAGTAACGAAACTCTGTCGAATTTTGGAGAAAAATGAAAAAAAAAAAGGGAAAAGAAAACTTGTTTTTTAAAAAAAATGGTTTGTTTATTGGTCAAGAAAAATAATAATAATAAAAAGTTTTATTTTTAAATAGTTTGTTGAAAAAGAAAATACAAAAAGATTATTGTTTTTCCGAAATAGTGTGTTTGTCAATAAAAAAGAATCTTATTTTCGAAAATAGTTAGTTTTATCGGACCGAACTACGCGGGTTTGATTCTCACCGGATGTGAGATACGTAGGCAAACCTCATCGGTTCCGACCCCAATTTTAAAACAAAAATTCAAAAATATTTTCCTTTAGTTCCTTCTTTAAAAAAAAATTTCCTTAGAAAATTCAAAAAAAAAATGTAATTTTTAAACTCAAAAAAATGGTTTCCTTCTTTCTAATGGCTTGCATACGAAAAAAGAAAATCAGTAAAAATCAAAATCCAAAATACGAGTTCCCTTCATTTTTAAGTATTTTTTTCCAAAAAAAAAAAGGAATCCAAAAAAAGAAATCAGAAAGAAAAATCCAAAAAAATACTCTTTAGATGTCTTTCTTTTTGTAAATGTCCAAAAACAAAACTTGAAAAATTGGAGTCCAAAAAATATTTTTGCTTTTCTTTAGAAGTACTTTTGTAAATAAATGAAAAGCGCAGAAATTCAAAATATTTTCTTAAAAGTCTCTCTTTCGAAAATTAAGAGGCAACTTCCAAAACCCAAAAATATTTTCATTCTTCTTTAGAAAAAGAGAAAACAAATGAAAATTCGAACAAAAATATTTTATTTTTACTTTTAAAAATTTCAAATTTCAAATCAAAAGAAAATAAATGTTTAGAAATCTTTCTTCCAAAAACAAAACAAAAATCAAAATAAAAAGAATCAAAAAATATTTCATTTCTTCTACTAAAGCATTTCTTTCAAAAATTCCAAAAAAAAAAAGTTAGTATATTTATCCCATTCTCGATCTTCCCGAACTATGTAAGATTTGATTCATGCGGGGTCATGATACGTAGGCAATTCCCATCGGATTCGATCATAGCTATAAAATAAATCGAGTGAAAAATAAACTGAAAAAAAAAAGAGAAAGAAAAATTGAGTGAAAAAAAAGAAAAAGAAAAATAGTGGAAAAAAATGAAAAAAGAGATTGAGAGAAATAAAAGAGTGACAAACAAAAAGAGAAAAGGAGAGTGCCAAAAAGAGCGGCAAAAACAAAACAAAAATCAAGAGTGATTAGAGAGAAACAAAGATGAAGAAAGAGGTCTATACTGAAAGAGTTAGTTAAGGCTGGGATGAAACATACAACCCTTCAAACACATGGTAGAAGCGTTTAACTTATAGGTGCATTGCATCCAAACGTGTGATTTTCTAGATGTTAAATATTTCAAAACTAACAAGGTTGTTGGATGTGCAAATTAGCCAGGTTTTGTTGGTAGTCTAGCCTCACCTCCTTCAAAATATCCAAAGGCACAGATGGCCTCCGCTAGCAATCTACCAGTCATTGGTCCTGAGGATAGCCCGACATCTGCTATTCTGCAGCTAGAATCAGCAGCTGCTGAAGAGAATAAAATGTTGTGTCTTCGCATAATGGAAATGTGTGACGCCTGGTCTAATGGTAGGGAACCACCAAGTGCAATCCCTGGGTTCCCTGAGTTGATCCCCAGGTCAAGTGAGGTTACTAATACGCCTGTGCTCAACCTACTCATCCCATGCGGGCACCCACCAATGTTGTCCAATGTTCTTAGCATGCCTTCTGTGGTCCGCCCCCAGGCACCGGCTTCAAGGGCACCGCCTTCAATGTTTACCTTTCCGGGTCCACAACTTCAATCAAAAATAGCATATGTCACCCCGTACCCTTCTCTCAACCTCTGCAATATGATCTTTTAGTGGATCAAGGAAAGGTTGTTAAAAAACCCGACCAAGAGGAAATTGCTCGGAAAATGAAGAGCCTGGAACAAAGCTTGAAAAATGTGCAAGGTTTGAGTGGTCAGAAGAGTGTCTCATACTCGGACCTCTGTATGTTTCCCCATGTCCACTTGCCCGTTAGCTTCAAGATGCCAGAATTTGAAAAGTACAACGGGCACAGAGACCCTGTCGCTCATCTGAAACGATACTGTAACCAGTTGAGGGGTGCTGGTGGAAGAGAGGAGCTACTAATGGCTTATTTTGGGGAAAGCCTTACACGAATCGCTTCTGAGTGGTATACGGATCAAGAAATTACTCATTGTCATGTGTGGGATGATATGGCTAGAGATTTTGTTCGTCAGTTCCAGTATAATGTGGACATCGCTCCCAAAAGAAACACTTTGTCCAGTTTGAAAAAGGAAACCGTGGAAAGCTTTCGCGAATATGTTCTCAAATGGTGTAAGCAAGCTGCTAAGGTAAAGCCTCCAATGGGCGAGACTGAAATGGTCATGGTCTTTCTGCAGGCCCAAGAGGTTGACTACTTCCGGAACATGATGTCTGCTGTAGATAAGCCGTTTGCTGAGGCTATCAAATTGGGGAAATGGTCGAAAACGGTTTAAAAACGTGCCAAATCTTGAGTCATGCTGCTTTTAAGGCCATATCACAGGCTGCTCAGAACGGTTTGGAGGGTTTGATGAACAGAAATGGGTTTGAAGAGGGAACCATGATGGTGTTAAGCTCGAGGGGGCCCCGCAAGTCATCCAGCCAATCATATGTGCCTCCTATCGTCCCACCATACTATTATCCCCTTTAAGATGAGGCTTATGTCGTGGCACCGCCTCCCTATGCGGTGATGAGTGCACAATCTTACACGATGCCCCAACATTATCCACAAAAATGAGCTCTACTTCCCAGAAATGTCCATCCTTACCAAGCTCTATTTAATCCTCAACCAAATGTTCCCCAATACAATCCTCGCCCAAGAGATCCTTTGAGAAAGAATCAGTTCACCCCTATTGGTGAATCGTATTCAAGCTTGTTCCAAAAGCTAATCAGGCTAGATCTATTGCAGCCAGTGGCCCCAGCCGAACCCTGAGTCCCCCTCGCACCGAGCTGATCCTAGATGTGAATACCACTCTGGAACAGTAGGACACAGTACAGAGGACTATTGGACCCTCAAAAGGGCAGTTGCAGATATGATTGAAGCTGAAAGAACATTTTTCGGGATGAAGAAGCTCCTGATGTTATGAACAATCTGTTGCCTTCCCACAACAACAGACCAACAGTCGGAATGATTTATGAAAATGAGGAATTTGATCCGGCACTGAAGGCCATTGCAGCCATTGTCGAGATAGAAGAAAAGCCAAAAAATGGTTGCCAAGCATGAAAGTTCCCCATCAGACGGGAGTCTCTGTAGCCAGTCTTGCTATCCTTTCTACATCCAGATTATCTCAGGGTGTGATCCGGGCGTTTTACTTTATTGTCTTACTTTTCGATGTAAACCCTTCTATCTTCAAAACTAAAAAAAATCAAAAATAATAAATCAAAAAAAAATCAAATAGAATTAATATTTCTTCGTCCAGGAATGTCTCTTTTCTTAATCTTGTCATTTCTTATTCTCTTTTCAGTTCTGTTAAATGCAGATTTCGCTAACATGACATGCTTACAAACTTCATGCCCAGATCCCAAAACGCTGTCGGACTTCGACATAATGAATCAAGAGTCAAAATGCAAAGAAGATAAGTTTGAGGAAATAAAACAAAGAGTTTGAACAGCTGAAGGAAAATGGGTTCCAGAATTGGAAATGTCCATACATTACAACAAGAGTACTGCCAAAAGAGTGCGTTGTACTTGGGACACATCAAAGGAAATGTCCCTAAAATAGATACCAATGCAAATGCAGTGAAAATGTACTATGTTGGATCCATATAGTTCTAATATTCTCTGGTTGGGATGACGAAGGCTTTCATTCTCGCTACCCAAACACTATCAACCCTTTGCAAACCCATTTGAGCCGGTTGCTCTTCTTTGATTACCCTCTTTGGAACCTGAAAGTGTTATTGAAAAATGAAATGAAAAAAAAAGAGAAAGAAATTGAAATGAAAAATAAAAATTGAAAAAAGAGAGGAAAAAGAAAAAAAAAAAGAAGAGGAAACAAAACAAAACGAAAAAAATAGAAAAAACAAAAGAAAACCCAAAATGTAGTTTCCTGAACTACGTTCGACTTGATTCTGAAAGGATACGTAGGCATCCTCTCTCTGGGGTTCAGTCACACCAAAACAAAAATCTACATTCCCATCCAAAGTTGAAAGTGGGGCAAAAGTTATAGTGGTTCGACGACGGTTCGCCAGAAAGGTTCCAACCAAACCCCTTTTTACCCGAATCCCGTTCAAGTCCTTCCGATCAATCAGTGAGAATGTTTTAAGGATCAGAGAATACACCTACTTGGACCTGATGTAATCGAAGTTGAAAAATAAAAATAAAATGAGAGAGTCTTATTGGTGAAAACCCACACGGGCACTATAATGCGATAGTGAGAAGAGAAATGATAGAGGTCAGCTAGTAAAAACCTGCAAAGGGCCCCACTGATCGAAAAGAAGATCCTCACAGCCATCAGCATCGACAAAGTCCTGGCAAGGTTTCTCGAATTTTGAAGCAAAAGATATGATGAATTTCTGAGAGTCGGACGGTTTACACAGATCATGCATCCAGTCCAAAAGGCATGTCATATTCATTGAAGTCCGTATGTACTCCAGATAAGTCGTTCTTTCCTTTCCCCGAAATGGACACTTCTTGTTTTTAAACTCATTCTCTATTCTATTGTTTGTTTTCTTTGAATCCCTTTCGGTCTAACACTGTTTCGAAATTGAGACAAAGAAAGGATGGCAAGACTGATTCACAGGGTTCTCATTTGGTGCGAGCTAAAGTGCAAAAAGATACCCAGCCTCAGCAGGTGCATCAAGTCGACCTTGACTGGCCGGGGGAGCCAATGCTCTGGAATTGAAAACTCTTGGAAGGAGAAAATCAAACCGAAGTGCTTATAAAGGCAAATGAAGTGAAAAAGGTTGAGTCCCACATGGCTAACCATCTCGGCAAAGAGTTGAAAAGTCAATATACCCCCAATGCTCTGAATTTGAAGTTGGAAGCAAGAAGCAAGAAATAAAAGGCCTACGAAGGCGAAACAAAGTTGTTAAAGGTTAAGTCCCACGCAACTAGCCGTTCCAGCAAAGTTTGAGGAGCCAAAAGTTCCCCAATGCTTCAGAAAAAAAAAAGAGGGGGAAAGGCCTACGAAGGCAAAATAAAGTCAAAAAGGTTGAGTTCCACCAACCCACCATCATGGCAAAAAAAAAAAAAACCGAGGTTCTTAGGGCCTGATGAGAAATTGGTTCCCAGCAAACAAGCAGTTGCAATTGAAGATCTTCATCAAAGAAGCTGGGCTGAGATCAAAAGATCAAAAACAATCAAGGCCACAAAACCAATCATTGTTTCAAACTAACAATTGTTCTTTGTTTGAAAAATTGAAACAGGTGCAATCCAAGCAACCGTGCAAGAAGCAGGTGCAACCAAAAAGGAAAAGAAATGCGCAAGTGCTAGAAATAGCTTTGCAGCAAATAATCAATCCAAAAGGGAAGTTTCCTCCAAGTTCTTTCCTGCATTTTTTTTAATTAAAAAAAATGAATTGAAAAATGAAAAAAAATGATGAAGAAAAAGAAGAAAATCCCAAAAAAAAACAAAAAAAAGTGTTAGTTTAGAATTCCCAATATCAATCTTTTATCCTTTTGCCAACATTAGGGCTCCAATCCCTGAGTTGTGCCTTCTTTAGACATAGAGCCTCCATTATCTAGTCCCCTTTTTCCAACATTAGGGCTCCAACCCCTGAGTTGTGCTTTTTTTAGACATAGGGCCTCCATTCCCTAGTTGCCTTTTGCCAACATTAGGGCTCCAATCCCTGAGTTGTGCCTTTTTAGACATAGGGTCTCCATTCCCTAGTCGCCTTTTGCCAACATTAGGGATCCAATCCCTAAATTGTTCCTTTTAGACATAGGGCCTCCATTCCCTAGTCGCCTTTTGCCAATGTTAGGGCTTCAACCCCTCAGTTGAGAGTTTTTTTTTTCTTTTAGCCAACATTAGGGCACCAATCCCTGAGTTGAGCATTTTTTCTTTAGATTTCCTGACTGATTATCTGTCTGTGTGTATTTATTTTGGAACGGGCCGAACGCCTCGGCAGATTAATAGATGCATCTATAGGGGCGCGGTCGACCG
This sequence comes from Nicotiana glauca, assembly GCA_026770625.1. Taxonomy (NCBI): domain Eukaryota; kingdom Viridiplantae; phylum Streptophyta; class Magnoliopsida; order Solanales; family Solanaceae; genus Nicotiana; species Nicotiana glauca. The sequence continues at coordinate 30,908 of MU725928.1, forward strand.
TCGGCAAGTGCACATTTATTTCTGTTGGATCGGGCTGTCGCCTCGGTATGATTTGCGCATGCTTGTGAAACATCACAGACCTTCCTATAAGTGTAACTCTTATGTATAGACGGTGTTGTGTGAAGCCGACCCTGAATCAATTTAACTTTATCCAAAGCATCCTAAACCAAGTTAGTACCTAATAGACTAGCCTCACATAGCTCAAACCAACCCACCAGGGATCGACACCGTCTCCCGTACAAAGCCTCATACAGATCCATTTGAATGCACGACTGGTAGCTATTGTTGTAGGCAAACTTTGCGAGCAGTAGAAATTGATCCCAAGAACCCCTAAAATCTATGACACAATTGCGTAGCATATCATCCAATATTTGCATAGTGCGCTCAGACTGTCGTTCATCTGAGGGTGAAATGTTGTGCTCAACTCAACCTGGGTGCCCAAATCTTGTTGTACTGCTCTCCAAATTTGTGATGTAAACTGCTTTCCCTGATCTGAAATGAAGGACGCGAAAACTCTTCGTGTTTTCGGGCAAAGAGGGGCAGCTGTGAGCACGTGATTTTTGCCCTATATGAGAATTATTCCCAAAAATTCAAAATAAAATTTTTTTTTGTGTTGTGTTGATTTTTTGTGGATTTTTGTGTTATTTTTCGTATTGTTTGCATTTCTCTGTGCGTGTTTATTTGTTAAATTAATATAAAATACAAAAATATGTTGCGTTTACATTTAGGATTTATTATGAGAAATTAAGTCTTATTTCACAAAATCACAAAAAATAATACGCTTTACATTTTAGCATTTAAAGGTCTAGCTGTGTGATTTATTTTTAATTAATATTTAAGGATACATAGGCAGTCTCACGGCTCGGTCATATCAAAATAAAAATAAAAAAATTGCCAAGCAAAAACTGGGGCAGAAGTTATGATTGTGGTAAGAGATCAGATTCCAAAATCAAGAATTGTCAAATACGCGTAACAGGCATACCAGCATCTTCAGTTTTGTATTTCTTTTCAAGCGCATTCCACAATTCTTTTGACGTCTCCATACCCCACGCCCGTTATTCGGGGTGCAAGTCACCTCAATATAGCACTATGACGTGCAAGTCCGGGGTTTCAAACCCTCAGGACATTATTTACAAGTATTACCCACCTCGAACCAGCGAAAACTGTAGCCCGCGACGCCTTTGCTCCTCAAACCGGTCCCCTCAGGCCAACAACTCGGAATTGGATGAAATTAACATTTTTAGAACTCTCGTACTCTCACGAGTCTAACCATATAAAATCTCTTAAATCGGAGGTCAAACACCCACTCAAAACTCAATATTTCGGTTTTTTTTAGAGAGAGCTAGAAAATCAGAAAATAGCAGGCGGCTAAATTTAGGAAAAATACTATTCCATTGGCATTCTACCCGGAATTCCAATCCCTGAGTTGAGCATTTTTCCCTTAGCAAACATTACGGCTCCAATCCCTGAATTGAGCGTTTTTTCCCTTAGCCGACATTAGGGCTCCAATCCCTGAGTTGAGCGTTTTTCCCTTAGCCAACATTAGGGCTCCATTCCCTGAGTTGAGCGTTTTCCTTAGCCAATATTAGGGCTCCAATACCTGAATTGAGTGTTTTTCCTTAGCCAATATTAAGGCTCCAATCCCTGAGTTGAGCAACTTTCCTAGCCAATATTAGGGCTCCAACCCCTGAATTGAGAGTTTTTCTTTTAACCGACATTAGGGCTCCAATCCCTGAGTTGAGCGTTTTTCCTTTAGCAAACATTAGGGCTCCAATCCCTGAGTTGAGCATTTTACCTTTAGCCAACATTAGGGCTCCAATCCCTGAGTTGAGCATTTTTTCCTTAGCCAACATTAGGGCTCCAATCCCTGAGTTGAGCAGCTTTCCTAGCCAATATTAGGGATCCAACCCCTGAATTGAGCGTTTTTCTTTTAGCCGACATTAGGGATCCAATCCCTGAGTTGAGTGTTTTTTCCTTAGCCAACATTAGGGCTCCAATCCCTGAGTTGAGCGCTTTCCTTAGCCAATATTAGGGCTCCAATCCCTGAATTGAGCGTTTTTCCTTAGCCAACATTACGGCTCCAATCCCTGAGTTGAGCAACTTTCCTAGCCAATATTAGGGCTCCAACCCCTGAATTGAACGTTTTTTCCTTTAGCCGACATTAGGGTTCCAATCCCTGAGTTGAGCGATATTTCCCTTTTAGCCGACATTAGGGCTCCAATCCCTAAGTTGAGCATTTTTCCCTTTAGCCAACATTAGGGCTCCAATCCCTGAGTTGAGCGTTTTTTTCCTTAGCCATTAGGGCTCCAATCCCTGAGTTGAGCGTTTTTTCCCTTGGCTAACATTAGGGCTCCAATCCTTGAGTTGAGCGTTTTTTGCTTGGCCAACAATAGGGCTCCAATCCTGAGTCAAGCGTTTTACCTTTTGCCAACATTAGGGTTCCAATCCCTGAGTTGAGCCTTTTAGACATAGGGTCTCCAATCCCCTCATTTGTTCCATCATAGATTAAAAAAAAGGAAAATGAGTTCAGATTTTTATTGCAAATAACTCACGAAATTTTCCTAGTGAAAACTGGGGCAGAAAAATTTCGTTCGTTTGTTTGTTTTGGTGTCTGAGCAGGTTTGACCTCGAGGCACAGGATTCGAGATGATCAAAAGAATGAGTCTCAATTCAAAATAAAGAAGTGAAGAAAAAGAACAAAAAGAAATGAACTCAAAGTGCTGAAGTGGAGAAGGACGCGAACTGCTCAAGATATGATTGAAGTCACAAGCTTCGCATGTCCTGCCTTGATCCAAAAGAACCAGCATCGACAGCTGACGAGCATCAAGATTCAGATTGGAGTCTGCAGCAAGAACTGCAAAGACTAAAGATCAATCTTCAAGAGACTCATATATAGGAATCTTGTAACTCATAGTTGATAGACACAGCTAGCTTAGCTTCAATTTTCCTTTTGGTGTAATAAGGAGGTCAGTAAGCAGTAGCAGCAGCAACAACAACAATAACAGTGAAACCACGACTTCATGGTAGTTCTAGCTATCAAAACTTCCTGAACTACATTGATCTGATTCCCTTTTAGCCGGGGATATGTAGGAGACCTTTTGAAGCAAAGGTTCGGTCAAATCCTTTCAAAAAATGCTTCACACGGAGTACTCAAATGGGCAAAAATCGCTCGCTCACTTTATCTTTGTATGAAAACTCTTCGTGTTTTCGGACTAAGAGGGGCAGCTGTAAGCACGTGATATTTGCACTATATGAGAATTGCTCCCAAAATTTCAAAATAAAATAATTTTCTGTTGTTTGCAATTTTTGTGAATTTTGCGTTATTTTTCTTTTATTGTTTGCGTTTGTGTATCCGTATTTATTTGTTTAAATCAGTGAAAATACAAAAAAATATGTTGCATTTGTATTTAGGATTTAATTCTACAATTAGGAATAATTAAGTTTGTTTTACAAAAATAAAAAATCGCAAATAAATAATGTACTTGGAATTTTTAGCATTTAAAGTCAAATTGTGTGATTTTCTTTTAAATTGGTATTTAATTATGTGTGATAATTATTAATAAGCATTAATTAGTATTTTTAAATTAATTAGGTATTTTTATTTCAATTTGGGATTCAATTAAGCGTTAATTTGGTTACTTTGCACATTGTTCAGCAAAGGATGGCATGTGAAATTTTCTAGAAAAGCAAAACATGGGAAAATAACTTTGTTTGTCACGCATGAAAAGAAATTTAAGAATGGCATGGATGGACACAAGATGCTACAAAATAATTTTTAAATGGAGCATGTGTAGCTCACATGAAAATTTGGGGCCAATACAATATTTTAATTGAAAGCATGCTTTCTAGCATTTTAAATGGAAGTAGTCATGGGATTTAAATGGAAGTTGTCGCAGCTTTGTAATTGAGAGAAAAGGCAAGCACATGGGAACACATGGATGCACATGGGGATTATTAAAATTAAACCATTAGAGGCAATATTTAATACAACAACAAGCTGGAGCAATGCTTTCACGCATGCTACTGCTGTCACGAGTGAACAGTCAACATTCTAATGGGACAGTGTACATGGATTTAGGCTTGATCTTTAAATAGAATATGCAATAGAGAGAGAGTAATCTGGGAGATAAGAGGGGGAGAAACAGAAAGAGAGAAAAAAAGAGGAGAGGATAGAGCTGTATACACTCTGTATACATGGGATATACATTCGATATACACAGGTATACAAGATATACCTTCTGCATACAAGGGATATACAGTGGCAGAAAGAAAAACCAGCTGAAAACAGTGACGAAAATCAGCTCCTTTCACCCCTAAAATTGAGTAAAATCAGCACCTAAAACTGATACCAAATCCAGTTGAAACCACCCCCAAAATACTCTAAAATCTAGCTCCAAATTGAAGAAGAATTGATTTCAAAGCTCGATTTCTTCTCCTTCTGGGTTTACTAAAGCTGTTTTGGAGCCGTGAATGTTGCTTCGTGGATTCTGTTGTTGTTGTTGTGTGCCTCGATACAGATTGTTGTTTGCTTTCGGTTGTTGCTTCTTTGTACATGACAAAAGGTACGCATTCTAAAAAACCATGTGTTGATGTAAGCTCGAATTGGAAATTGAAGTTTGAAATGAAATAGAAAAGCAAGTTGTTGATTAATATTTATTGTTATTTACTATTTTATTAGTTTGTCAAATTGTAGTTAGCTCTATAATTTGTAGAATAAATTCGCATGTGTTCATAAAACACAAACATAGTAGTATTTAAACATCACTAACGGATTAGGACTGTGTTTTCTTTTATTATTAGAGACAAATAAATATAGAAAATCCTAGTTGCTTTAGGTTTGCCCTTTAATTAATAAACGAGACAAACTTCGCCAAACAAAAACACAAATTGCGGAGCCCTAAATAAATGCTTAATTGAATACTTAGACTTCGGGATGGGCCGTTTAGCAAATTTCACGGCCTTCCCCCAAAATAATAAAGCGTTAGACTCTTTAGGCACGATTTTAATAATATTACATCCCTAAACTCAGGTGCGCATTTATGCGACCCAAATTCAAATCTCAACGGAGTCGAAATGTGTCAACAACTACGGGTGCATTGATTGTGACGTGGTTCGAGACGCATTTTCATGACGTTGCAATTCTATTAAAAATAATTATAAAAGCAGTTTAAAGTTAATAAAAGCACATAAGTTATAACATGTATTAAAATCAGGTATTTAACCATTACAACAATTTAAGCGTCTGTGCTAGAACCACGGGATCCGGGGGTGCCTAACACCTTCCATCGGGTCAACAGAATTCTTTACTTAGAATTTCTGGTTCGCAGACTTCACTTGGAAAGTCGAAAATTTCCTCGATTTGGGATTCAAGATAAACCGGTGACTTGGGACACCAAAAGCCAAACCTATCCCAAGTGGTGACTCTAAGTAAATAAATAATCCTGATTCGATTAATGTCACTTAAAATGAAAAAACTTTCTTATGCGTCTATCCCTCGGGGTGGGCGCGTAAAAAGGAGATGTGACAACAGCGCGTTCGCGAGTAGGTGTACGCGATCGCGATCGCGAAGGAGAAATTGTGGAAGGCCAGTGTTAAGCCTTCGCGTTCGCGAGACATGGGACGTTTTCGCGTAGGTTGGTGAAGCTAAGTCACCGCAGTCACGATGGGGAATCGCGTTCGCGAAGAGGAACTTTTGGTCAATGGAAATTTTGTGCTTCATGAATGCGAAGCTTTGACCGCGTTCGCGAAGAAGGAAATTCAGACCTGGGTAGAATGTTTTTAAGTTGTTTTATCCGCTGCTTTGGGTCTCATTCACTCGATTGTTGATATTTTTGAGAGCTTTTTGAAGGCAATTAAAGAGGGATTCAAGGGCAATCAATTGGAGGTAAGATTTATGAACTTAAAACTCGTTCTATTGTGAAATCTACCTAGAACATCATGGAACTTAAGCTAAAAATGGAAGAAACTAGGACTTGGGATTTTGAAATTTGATTTGGGGATTTGAAAGACCAGTTGGGTCAGATTTGAGAACTTTTGGTATGTATGAACTCGTGCGGAGATAAGGAACCCGTTGATATAAAAAATTTGAGTTTCGAGAAGTGGGTCCGGGTCTCGAATTTTGCTAATTTCAGGATTTTTGGTATTTTTCGATTTGTTTTTGCTTGGGCTTTGTTCCCTTAGCATATTGTGATGTATTCGTTCTACTTTTGGATAAGATTCGACGCGCGTGGAGGCCAATTTGAGGGGCAAAGGCATCGCGATCTAGAGATTTCGTTAGTTCGAGTTGAGTAATGATTGTAAATGATACTCTGAGGGTTTGAAACCCCGGATTTGCACATCTTAGTGCTATATTGAAGTGAGGCACACGCTTGATGATGAGCGTGGGGTCGTTTACCATTGGGGATTGTGACTTGGTCCGTCCCGATTGATGATTTTACCGCGTATTTGACTGAAAGTAATTTGTTAACATCATGACTTGGGCTGATTGCCATATTTGGGCTTCGTGCTAACTATTTGAACCCTTCAGAGATTTTTATCACTATTTCCTCACTGTTTGACTTATTACTTGAACTCAGTCCTGTTGTTTTCCACTGTTTTACAACTCAGCCACTTTTACTCAGTTGAGACTTAAATGATATTTCTAAATGATGTTTTGGGCTGAGAACTACTGTTTTATTGATGGCCGAGGGGCTTGGGCTTGTGATGATTTTCATACTGAGTGTGGCTGAGGGCCAGATGTAAGGATACACTGAGTGATATGAAGCCGAGGGCCTGGGATGCATTTATACACCACAAGGTGGCTTGAGTTATGTGAGGCCGAGATCCGAGAGTTGGTGCCACGAGATGGCTTGATATTGTGCTTGAGTCGTAAGGGTCCCCACCGAAGTTTGTACACCCCCCAGAGATCGCGGATACCCATTATGTTCCGAGAGTAAGCCCGAGGGGCTAATATTATTCTGAGAGTGAGCCCGAGGGATGGTACTGTTTTGAGTTCTGCCCGAGGGGCGAACTTTTATTTGTTCATCTTTCATATTTACTTGTCATTTTACTTGTTATACTGTGGTATTTCTGCTTGAGGGGTAGATTTTCTGTGCTTCTCTGCACTAACTGCTTTGCATTCATTTGGGTAATTATTGAAAAAGTCATTTTCAAAAGAGGTTTAAACTGAGCTAAGATGTTTCTAAAGATTTCACAGCTTCATTGCTTTTTCTCAAAATGTTTTACACTGCTTCTATACAACATGCTGATTTGCTTTACGTGATTTCTTGCTGCTCAATTGTTATTTACCTTTATTACTCACTGAGTTGGAGTACTCACTTTATTCCCTGCACCTTGTGTGCAAATGCAGGTATTTATACACCCGGTAGCGGGTTTTGGCTGATCGGAGGTAGAGTTATCGGAGTTTAGCGAGGTGGCTGCCAGCATTTGCAGCACCGCTTTTCTCCCTTTTTGTTTATCAGTCTTGTTTTGTATATTTTAGACATTGTAGTTGTATTTATACTTTAATAGATGCTCGTGACTTGTGACACCCCGGTTAGTGCTGTGTCGGGTTGTACTTCCGCTAATTATATAATTAAATTATATTTAAGGTGCTTATGCACTATTTAACTATTCTAAGAAGATGAAACCGTTTAGCTGGCTGGCCTTGTCCTTACGAGAGGTGTCATCGTGACCGGATCGGGGTTTGGGTCGTGACAGAGGTTCTCTTACTATCCACAGGGAAACCTATATAATCAATGTCAGCATATCCCACTACGTTAAAATTTCTACCTTTGGTATACCAAAGGCAAAGGTCAGTGGTGCCATTCAAGTATCTGAATATTCTCTTGAAAGCAGTCAAGTGGTACTCCTTTGAATTTGCCTGAAATCGAGCACAAAGACCTACACTTAAAATAATGTCATGCCTGCTAGTAGTAAGATACAGAAAAGAACCAATCATTCCCATATTCAACTTCTGATCAACAGATGAACCAGATTCATTTATATCCACTTTTGTGGCTATTTCTATAGGACTATCGATTTCTTTTGATTCTTCCATTTTAAAGCTTTTAACCAAATCTTTCACATATTTCTGCTTATGGATCATACTTCCATTTGAGTTTTGTTTAATTTGTAATTAAGCTCACCCATCATACTCATTTCAAATTCACTCCCCATTAATTTAGCAAACTCCTTACTTAATTTATCAGTAGCTGCTCCAAAAATTATGTCATCAAAATATATCTGTACTACTAGAAGGTCTTTACCTTTTTCCTTCAAGAATAAAATGTTATCGATTTTATCTCTGTTGTAGCCATGATCAAGAAGGAATTTTGATAATCTTTCATACCATGCTCTAGGTGTCTTATTTCTTCCAACATTTCAATTGGAGCAAAGGTCTCATCATAGTCTATGCGCTCCTCTTGGCTATATCCTCGAATCGCTTATCTTGCCTTATTCCTTATAATAGTTCCATATTCATCAAGTTTGTTTCTGAAGACCCATTTTGTGCTAATTAGTGATTTGTCCTTGGGTTTTGGAACCAGATGCCAAACTTGACTCCTTTCAAATTGGTTGAGTTCATCTTGCATTGCATTTACCCCGTCTGCATCCTTCAAAGCTTAGCAACATTTTTAGGTTCAATAAGAGATAAGAAAACATCGAAAGCACACAGATTCTTTAATGAAGATCTAGTTTTAATCCACAGGTTGGATCAGTAATTATGTTCTCAATGAGATGAGAACTTTGGTACTTGTAAGGTTTTACAACCAACTGGTTTCCTCTTGATGTTTCTCCAATGTTTTGTTGCTGAGGAATAGGCTTATGGACATGTTCCATCGAGGTATTAGATTCAGTTCCTCTTTGTTCAGTTCCCCCTAGCAGGTTGCCCTGAATAGAAGAACTTGTTCTATCACATGTTCCTTCTTCTGGTGCAGCTTCAGCCTGGGCTGTGATTTCATTTAAACTTCTTACCAGCCCAATTGCTTGATCTTCATGTTCCTGTCTCTCAGAAAGAATGTTAGTTTCATCAAAAATCACATGTACACTTTCTTCTACACACATAGTTCTTTTGTTGTATACCTTATAAGATTTACTATGTGAAGAATATCCCAAGAATACTCCCTCATCACTTTTGTGGATCAAACTTACCTGGGGAGTCTTTACCATTGTTGCGCCCAAAGCACTTGCATCCAAATATCCTAAGATGGGATATATTTGGTTTTCTCCCTTTAAGTAACTCATAGAGAGTCTTCTCTACAAGATATCTAGTCATACATCTATTGATAATGTAGCATGCAATATTTACAACTTCTGCCCAGAAACTATGGGGCAGTTTACTTCAAAGAAGTATAGTCCTATCCATGTCTTCAAGTGTCCTATTATTTCTTTAAGCTACTCTATTTTGTTGTGCAGTCCTATGAGTAGAAAATTATGATCTATGTCATGCATATCACAAAATTCAGCAAACTTAGCATTTTCAAATTCAGTTCCATGATCAGATGTATTTGATGCAAGTTGATTACGTAGTTTTTTTGAGCTTTTCTAACAAAAGACGTAAACATGTCAAATGCTTCATCTTTAGATGTTAAAAATAATGTCCAAGTAAACCTAGAGTAATCATCAACAAGCACCATCACATACCTTTTACCACCTCTGCTTAATATTTTCATTGGACCATAGAGATCTATATGGACTAGTTCCATAGTTCTAGTGGTGCTAACCACTTTCTTGCATTTAAAAAAAGATCTTACCTGCTTCCCCCTTGCATAAGCCTCACAAACTTTGTCTTCCTTAAACTTGATGTTAGGAAGTCCTATCACCAGGTCCCTGGAGACTAATTTATTGAGTTAACTCAAACTTGCATGTCCAATTCTCTTGTGCCACAGGAGAGGATCATTGTCCAACACACTTAAACAAGTGAGTTCATTTTTTGAGAGTGTGGACGGATCTACAATGTAAATATTGTTTACTCTTTTTCCCTGCAAAACAATCTTGTTAGTGGTAAGATTTATCACAAAACATTTGGTAGAGGTGAATTCTACCAAGTTACCTTTGTCACATAATTGTGATACACTGATTAGATTGTATTTCAGACCATCTATCAAGTAGACATGCTCAATAGAGTGAGAGTTTGTCTTACCTACCTTTGCAACCCCAATGATCTCACCTTTCTTTTCATTTCCAAAGGATATATTTCCTTTTTGAGGTCCTCAAGTGAAAGGAACCGATTCTTGCATCTAGCCATGTGCTTTGAGCAGCCACTATCCACGTACCATATGTGGCTTCTCCCCTTCACTTGGACCTGCAAAAAGAAATCAGTGATTAGTCTTAGGAACCCAAACTAGTTTGGGTCCCTTTCTATAGGCAAAATGGTGAATTAGATTCTTTTTGGTCCATCCTGGCAGCCCATTTTTCCCTTGAACAAATATTTTATTCTTTTGACTAGCCTTTTCTTCTGCAGTACATTCACTTTTGTAGTTACCAGTCTTACCACATTGTGTGCAGATTTTGTTCTCAAGAAGTGTGATATACATGCTTTTGGGATCCCACTTAGGTGCAGAGGTCCAATAGCCAAGTCCTCTCTTATTGCTACTATGGTGTTCTTGTAGTCATGAAAGTGCATCAGAGGACCTATTCCATTTACAGGTTCTTTCTAGCTCGTGTTTAACCTTGCTTAGATCCTCCTTTAGGACTCTTATTTGCTCATCTCTTTTGTACAACTCATCTTTTATTTTTTCTAGGATTTCTTCTAACGTGAGTTGTGTATGATCAACATTATTTTTACTTGTTCCTAAACTCAATTTTAGATCTTTAAATCTAAGCTCTTGGACAGTGGTGTCAAGTTCAAGAACCTAGTTCCTTAACTCAGCATTTTTACTATCACTTTCACTAGCCCTAAGTTCTAGATTTTTGCACTTAGCTTTCAAAATCACACATTCCTTAGACAGTTGTTCCTTTTCATTATTTATAACCTCAGATTTATCAATGAAATCTAGGAGTAACTAAGATAGTCTTTCTTTAGACAAAAACTTAATCTTGTCTTGGAGATAAAATATACTTACCTCAAATTCCTCATCAGATTCTCCAATTGTCATAAGTGCTTGTTCATCTCCATCTTCATCCTCTGAGTCATCATCTGAGCTTTCTCCCCATGCAGCAACCATAGCCTTTGTTGATCCTTTGTTCTTCTTGGGATGAACCTGTTCCTTCTTCCTGTTTCTTCGTTCAGCTTTTTCCTTCATCCATTCACTTTCCCACTGAGGAGAGTTTTTGATATGCTGATTAGTCTTCCCACACTTGTAGCAGCCCTCGTTGGTTTGTTTTTCAGGAACCCTTGATTTGTTGTAGCTTGCACCTTTTGAGGAACTCTTTCCTCTCATTAGGTATTTCTTGAAGTCCTTTGTGATCATAGCCATTTCATACTCTTATAGATCAGCACCTTCAGTGATTTTGAGTACCAGGCTCCTTTCCTTCTTGGGTGCATCCATCTTCATGGTTTTCCTTCTAAGTTCATAGGCGATGAGATTTACAATTAGCTCGTCCAACCTAAAAGTGGAAATATTCTTTGATTCCCGAATGGTAGTGATTTTGCTTTCCCAAGTGACTAGCAGAACCCTAGTCGAAATTTTCTCAACTTTGTCCTCTTCAAGAATAACCCTTCCAAGAGACTTAAGTTGATTTATTAGTGTGGTGAACCTTGTATACATCTCTTGGATGGTTTTCCCTTCCTTCGTGGTGAAATTCTTATATTAAGAGTACAACAGTGTTCCTTTTGACCTCTTCACTTGAGGTGTTACTTCATGAGCCACTTGCAGAGTGTCCTAGATTTCCTTAACAGTGTTACAAATTTAAATTATACTATACTCGTCAGGACCAAATCCACACACAAGCCATTTCTTAGCCTTAGCACTCATTTTCCATTTCCTCAAGTCCCCAGCATTGCAATCAGCTCTTGTTTTTGGCACGTCTACTTCTTCAACATTCTTCTTCATGGTAGCTAGGGGACCATCAATGACAATGTCCCATAGCTTATAGTCTTCTTCGATGATGTGATCTATGATCCTATTTTTTCACCGAGAGTAGTACTGACCATTAAAAAGTGGAGGCCTAATAGTGGATTTTCCTTCTCAGTTTCGAGGTGGTGCACTCATCCTGATCTATTCCTAAGGTATTAGCCTCTTCAAGGATAATCCGATCTGATACCAATTGATATTTTACACTTCAATACCACACAAGATGGGGGGGGGGTGATTTGCGTGGTTTCCAATTTTTTGCTTAAACTGATTATGGAAGGACCTGGTTCTTCTATGTTTTCTTAAACTACTATTGCAGAAATATTAAAAACGAAAAGTAAAATATACAAGTATCTTACGTGGAAAGCACCTGGCTCAAAAGGTGAAAAAACCAAGACCTAATTCCAACTAGGATTTTCCCAAACTCTTCACTAAATCACTGATCCAAAAACTGCATTTACAAAATAATTTTGTAGCATAACCTCCAACTGTTGTGATAACTTCATGTTAACTCTAACTTGAATACTCTGAGTACCTATTACAATTACCTCTAGAGAAAGCTGAAAGGTACAATATGAAAATACCTACTACAATTAAATTAGAATAAAAGACAAACACTTGAAACTGGTTCTTCTATCTAGTTCATGTAGCTTCAAATTTTCACACTTGAATCAGCCAGGGAATTGCTCACAAAGTGTCGTGCTATTTTGCTCTCAATTCATGCTTAAATTCAGTAATTGTGCATCACCTGTAAAGTGAGAACGTCATTGATATTTATAGAGTTAGTAAATAACTAGAGTTCTAATGCTACTCTTCCTTGGTGGAAGACTTCTAGTTGATCTCAACTTCTAACTCCTTCCCTATCTTGGATAGTGTTCTCTTTGATTAAGGAGTCATTCTCCTTATCAATTATGCAACCTTTTTCTATCAGGAGATTAAATATACCAAGTTAAGCTTATCTCTTTCACGTGCATCCCATGCTCGAATCTGCCCGTTTCTATGCACACAGGGGATGGTCCCGGTTCATGCTTGAGCTTCCATTGTCAATCTTCAAAACAAACCTTCACTTGGGCCAGCTCAGTCAACTAGTTGACCAACTTACCGACCAACTTTGATCTGTATTTTTAAAAAAATAAATGTAAAATATTTTTTTCCCAGTTTACGTCCAAGCTGGATGGTTTTGATAGCTTTTTTTGACTGACCAACGTTGGCCGGAAAAATGTGGTCGGTTTTTTCGTATTTCTAGTAGTGGAAGATCATTTATATTATGTCTGATTATAATTGTAAGATATCAAAATACTTATCAAAAATAGAAAGTTAAATGGTATTTGTAAATAACTTGAGTTCATTGTATCCTCGAGTTCTAAGGAGCTCAAAGTTGATTTAATTTTTTTGGGATGAGCTCTTGATCTCCAGTAACTTTCCGCCACTTTCTTTCAATGGATGGATGCCTAAGTGAGAGTTGCAAAAAGTAATTAGTAGTGTGTAAGCCACTTGTAATACTAATTTAGTTGTTACTTAGGTTAAATCAAAATGATACCCACTTGGTAACTAAGTAACATGCAAAGATACGAGATCTAGGAAATCTCTACTAAAGAGGTGCTCATAATCTGGACTTCTCCTTCCCCTTTAATTTCTTGAATAGATTTGTTTCAACTTGGTACGTAATATAACTTGGTTAAAGACAAGTTGTAAATTAGATAGGGAAAAATTAAATATGTGGGAGAAGATCGAGGCCTATAAATTCATGGCCTTTTATGAATCAAAAAATTGCACTACAATAACACAGTTTCTTTTATATCTTTCTCCCTCCTATAAGCAATATTATTGTTGCCATGGCTCGGAATTATTGTTTCTATTTCATTGTTGCGCTTATGGTGATGTCTGGTAAATGACCTTTTAACTACACCTAACTCTGCAGTTATTAGATATGTCTCTATGTTGGTCTATATGCCTAATCTTTTACACATTCGAACAACAATGATATAGCATATTGATTTTTTTTATTGGATTACAGTGTATTTGGCTGAGACTCGGAATGTGAAAATACTAGCTGTGAGAGACTTGTCGAATGTAGCAGCACAACTTAATTCAAAACTAACTGGCTTCAGTGTTTGTGGTGCAGCCTGCCATTTTTCCAGTGAATGTGGTAGGGCGTGTCCCCATTGTTACTACAATTTTAGGTATCCTGGCTACTGGTGCACCGCCTAAAGGATCTTTGATGGCAAACACCAATATGATTGATCGTATTTGCTTTTGTGTGTTTATTTCAGCTTTCTTTTCTTATGGAAAGAAAAAGAACAAAACGATTAAGTTCTACTTCTACCTAGATCAGGACTATATATCGGATGTAAGATGAAATGTGTTGGCCGAACTGTTCCTGCTATATTTGTAGCTTGTGATTTGAATAAAACTAGTCTATCATTTTGCTTATCAAAATCTCTATTGCCCTCTTTATTATGTAATAACTTTGTTTCTATCGTATACATGTTTACTTAAAATACTATTCCGTTGGGAGCCAGAGTCTGGGACCTATGCGGATCTAACCAAATTAAAAATAACTGGGCAACTAATTCAATCTTTTTTTTAAATAATAATATTGAAATTATTTCTCTCTTGTAACAATAACATACCCAGTATTTGATGGAATATATACTACAGCGGAAGAAATAACAGAATCTTATTCACGTGTAATCTAAACAACTAGCACGTATGGAGATTTTAGGATTACCTCTTGAAGCGTAAACACAACAAATCTATGTCGTTCTCCAGTTCCTCAGTTGAAAACACACCAGCAGATTTCCACAGTCTTTTACTGTGTTACCCAAACAATAACCGAAATAGAGAATTTTGGGTGGACAAAATTCTAGTAGAAACCGCAGTCAGAATCGTGAAAAAACGTCCAGTCCCTATATCCATATATAACTGCATTTTTTAGGTCAAAACCGTTTTCAAAACCTATTAGGTTTCCTTCTCCCACTAAGGGACGGTTTTCACGTTTTCTTTTCCACTAAGTAACAGTTTCTACTATTTCCTATTATTTAGGTACAGTAGGGACCACATAATTTAATTAACAAGGCTTCCTATTATGATATTAATTTCGAAATTCTGAAACTAATTTCCATCATAATAAACTACGAATTATTCCACTAAAAATTCGCAATTGCACTCCTTAGTTCAATTTTGAAATTCTTCCATAAAATCTTATTTAACTCCTCATGTTAAGATTCAGATACTAATCAATCAAATTAAATTACTGACTATTTAATTTATTGATTACTTCCTTTAGACTTACACTTAACTTATTTCATGTGTCGGATACAAAATCCACCGGCCGGGTTTACACATGAAAACTTATAAGCTTTCATAAAGGAGTATCATCAATCTCAAAACCGAGACATGGATTCCATCAACTAACTTCGCCAATGTATATCATTGTTATCCAATTTATCAGGCTTATTGACTCGCGAAAGAATCTCGCCTTTTAATAAAT
>MU725931.1:16720-85492 GCA_026770625.1 Nicotiana glauca
ATCTACAAGGTATAAAATACACAATTAGTGCAAAACACTAGCGATTAAAGCGCAAACTCAACTAAAGTGCATTAAATTAGAGTGTAATAATCGACTAAAACACGTAATTATAGCCTATCATCAGGGGTGTCAATGGATATTTAAAAACTGACTAAATCGATCGAACCATACCGTAGCGAACCGATTTTGAGGTTTCTTTTAGTAAATTGTAAGTTTTTATATAGATTTATAACCAATATGATAATTAGGATAAATTTTTTATTTAATGAAAATAAATCAAAAAATTATCGAATCGTACCGAATAAATTTACATTTAAAAAATATATTTATATATTAAAATTAAAAATAATAAAACATTAAATTTTCCTTGTGTCTTGGAATTATAAAAACAATTACAAGCCAAAAAGTAATAAACTCAAAATCAGAATTCTCAAACCTATTATGCTACTCCAATTGAAACTTAATTATTTCTAGCATATTCACTAGCAAGACACAATGTATTGTATCGATTATGAGTAGCAAACTACAATATATTGATTATGTTTTCTTTCATATGATTTAGATTTATCTTTTTGAATATTTAATCTTCTATAGAGTTTATTCTCGAGTCGCAGTCCCAACTTGGTTAATATCTTTCCACTCAAGTGATTTACGTTTTCTTTAGATTAATTTGTTTTTCGTTACGTTGTTGTAGAGTAGTTGACCGATCGATACTCTAGCCATCTTTTATATTTTCTTAATTCATCACCCTTTAAAATGTAAAAATATCTAGAGAGTTTTGCTAAATTCTATAAAAGTACGTATGTTATTGTATTCTACTTCTACTAGTGACTTTTACATGACATATAAAAAAATTACCGAAAATTAATCAAACCGTACCGATACCGAAGAGAAATCGATATGATTGGGACGGTTTCGAAAAATCTAATTTTAATTATACATAATAAAATAACCAAAAATTAATATGATATAAAATTTACAAAATAACCGTCCGAATTGAACCGTCACACCTTACAAATAATGGCTAACAGATTTTACACCCTTTGTATTTAAAGGTTTTCCTTCTTTTACTTACATTCTCAATCATTCCTTAATAAATTTTTTTAGTTCAAATAAAATAAATTAAGGACCAATATCTTCTTCTTTTTTCTTCTGAAAAGGAGTGCTGTCCGTTTCATTTTATGAGATGTATTTCGAAGTACAAAGATCGAATTGATTAATGTTCGATGTCAATTTAAATATAGAATTTTTAAGTTTATAATTTTTTTTATATATTAAAAATTACGTAAAAATATAAGTTATAATATTTAATTACTAAAAATAATTGAAAAATGTGCAATAAAATAATCAAACTTTTAATTCTCTAAATAGTAAATGTATTATATCAAATTTTATTTCTTCAAATATCTTTAACAAATTACAAATTAGTAAATGCTTCAACCATACAACTCCCGTGGTTTGACTCGTCTTAATCAGTATTTTCCATTCACCCCACTACTAACGCAACAGGTTCGTCACTCTAATTCAACCCTATCGGGCCCACTATTGCCCTCACTGACTCCACCTTTTCTTCTTTCTATTTCTAGCAGTCTTGTGGATATTTTAAAAACCTTGAAACGCGTCATCTTCATTTTCAAACTTCAATTCCCTTTTCATTTCCTCGTTGACCGACGATAGCCACCAACTCCACCACCACCACCACCGCCCTCCGCCGTGTTCAGCTCTGAGGGGTTTCATAAGTTTGCAGTTCGCATGCTCGACGCTTTGTCCCAGTAAGCAGAACGTAATTTCTCTTCTCTGTCTCTTTCTGCTCTTATCCTTTTCAACTTTTAGGGCTTGTCTGTTTCCGGAAAATTATAGAGGGAGAAAATTGGAAGTGAGAAACTGAAAAAGTTGGAAATTTTAGGGTTGTTTGTACTCTGTATGCTCGTTTGATCTCAAGTATTTATAAAGAAAAAAATTGAAAAATTGTTTCGTTTTGGAAGAGTTCATTAATTTGTTGTATCTGGGAATTGAATAATTATTTGGGAAGAATAAGTGTTTATTGAGATTTCTGCCGTTACTTTTGTGAACTAAAGCAGAAGTTTTGGCTGGAGTTGAAGCTGGTTGATGTTTGGGTATCACTCTGATGTGATATTTCTTTAATTTCAAGTGTAGGGTTTGTTGTTATCGAACTTGCAGAGGGTCTTCTGCACTGGTATAAGATTTGAGTTGCATTATATAATTCCTTTTTAGTTACAGTGTTGTAAAAGAGGGATTTAAAGATAAAATCTTTTGGAGTTCAGTGATTATATTGAAGTTATTGAGATGGATAATAGGAATCCAGATCATTTGGGTGTGAATAAATTTGGGAAGAATATCAAGAAGAGTCCCATACACCAGCCCAATTTCAATAATACAAGTAGTGCTAGGCCACAGCCTCAGCCTCAGGTTTACAATATTAACAAGAATGATTTTCGGAGCATTGTTCAGCAACTGACAGGTTCACCTTCTCAAGAGCCTCCACCTAGACCTCCCCAGAATCCTTCAAAGCCTCAGAGCATGAGATTACAAAAAATTCGGCCACCACCTTTGACTCCAATAAATCGTCCCCAAATTCCAATCAACCCTCCTGCACAGGTCCCAGGCTCAGCTCAATCTGCAGGAGGTGTTCCTTACCATAACAATGTTGTGAGACCGCCTCCTCATTATGGTCAGCCATCACCCCCAATGTTACCACCCACTCCTGGAGATGTTTGGACAAATACAGCTGAGTCTCCGATTTCAGTTTATATGCGTTATCTTCAGAATTCAATAATAGATTCTGGGCCTAGACAAGCACAATTTCAAGGTCCTGGTCATTTTCAAGCACATCCACCATCATCTGGTTTACTACCTAATCCTTCAATGCCACCTCTTCTGAATGGCCCACCTCCGCGGATGAATGGTCTTCCATCTCCTAGGATGAATGGCCCTCCACCTCTTCCTTCCCCGGGAATACATGGGCCTCCTCCTTTGCCTTCACCTACTTCTCAGTATCTTTTGCCGTCACCCACTGGCTTCTTGAACTTGTTATCTCCCCGGTCCCCTTATCCATTGCTTTCTCCAGGTATGCAGCATCCTCCACCACTGACACCAAATTTCTCCTTCTCTCCCATGGCTCAACCTGGGATTCTAGGCCCGGGGCCACAATTTCCTCCTTCTCCTGGTTATGGATTTCCTTTGTCACCTTCTGGGTTCTTTCCCATTTCAAGTCCAAGATGGAGGGATCAATAGTGCTAGGAAGAGAGCTGCTGACTTGGATGGCTCCTTCAATCTGATTCTTTGCTTTGAGTTTTGTCATGGTGGCAGATCTCCAAATTGAAGCTTTTTCCCTGTGGATATGCAGTGTGTACTAGCAAAATGTAAGAGATCCTTTCTGAAACTGTTTATAATTTTTCTTTGTTGTTCTTAACAAACATTTCAAATTTTGACTCTTTGAGTTTAGAGTTTGTAGTAGATGTATCTCTTTATTCTCGTAGCACTTTGAGCATGGTAGTACATTTAGCAACTCAACTGGACAATTGAAAAGGTCTGTAGCTTGTTAGCTGATGGTTTATTGAATTTTATATGTAGCTGGAAAGGTTCTTTTATTCTTGTAATATCACCTTTTGGATAAAATATTTTGGCTTTTGTTATTCTTCTTCCTTTTATGTAGATTAATTATCTGCTCGTTGTGTCATTTTTGTGTGATATCATAATCCTTTCTGCCCTACACAACTATGTTTATATGCCTCTTCCAGATTTTTGTTTTTCATAGTCTTCTCCACAAAGTCTGGGGAGGTATTCGTTTGGTTGGATGCTGTAGTTGAAATAATATCTATGCTGAACTCCATATTAAAAGTACAATATCTTGTTACTGTTTCTAGTCCCTATCCCCACATTAAATGTGATGCTGTTCTATACCCAATTTAATATGGAGTAACACACGTCTAGCAATTTAGCAATATAAGTTTAACAGTGTTGTCAAAGGCACGCTTAAAGCGCGCTTAAGCCCTGAAGCGAGGCTCAAAACATGTTGAGCGCTTTGTCTCACTTTGTGGCCGCTTTAGTATCGCATCAAGGCTCTAAGTCATACTACTCCTTGCCAATGAGTGTAATCATGAAAATGCGACATTAAACAGTTAATATTTCACTTTATCGTAAAAAATTTCAATTGCTTTGTCCATATATTTGTTATTCATGCTTATAATTATTAAGGCCCTTGATAGGAAAGTCTGGAGGTCTAGTATCAGGGTGGTAGGATAGGGGCTTCTGGAATTTTTCGCTTTTCTCGACCGGGGCTGGGCCATTGCATGCCATTTTATTTACGGTTAATGGTCATTTAATTATTTATGTGCCCCCTTTGTTTTTGTTTTTGTTTATCTTTTCCGTTTGCTTGCCATGTTATTTATGGTTTATGTTTACATAAATATTTATGTGATTTATGCTGGAGTTACTAATGCTTTTTTCTTTTCTTTTTCTTGTCCTGATCCGAGGGTCGATTGGAAACAACCTCTCTGCCCTTTCGGGTTTGGGTAAGGCCTGCGTAGTTATTATCATCCCCAGACCCAACTCTGTGTGACTATACTGGGTAGTTGTTGTCGCTTATAATTATTAGTCTTGGACTATTTTTTTTACGATATATTTTTAATTTTTCTCCCGTTGCGCCTTTTTTCATTAAAGTTCACGCTTTATTTGCGCTTTGTGCTTAAAGCCCCAATGGATCTTAGAGCTCTTTTGCGCTTTTCGCCTTTTATAACACTGGAGTTTAAGAGCTCGCAAATGACAGAAATGTCGTTTGATTAATTAATTAATTAATTAATTATAGTTAACTATCTCTTACTCATTATCTCTCATTTGTTTCTGATAGTGTTTGTAGCATTGATCTTAAAGTTATAAAAAGGTAAGTATTTTTTGCTTGATAATTAAAAAGATGATTATTTTGTACTAACTACTCTTAATCACATATGATAATAAGACTAAATATTAAATTGGAGAAAGCAATTTAAATTCTCCTAGGGTATTTTTGGAACAAACCTTGATGCTTAAGCTAAACACATACTTAAGATTATATATCATGTTATATCCAAGTTTTAGTACGATTAACCAAATATCCAATAACAAGTCAAATAATTCAATGATTATTATTACGTGTATTACAATCCCTATATATAATTTACCTGTGAAAATGACCCAACACCGCATACCTTTCTTTGCATGATGGTAATGAGAAGGGAAGGCAGAAGAATAGAAAGGAAAAGGAAGGTTGGGCTTTTTACATCACTTAAAAAGAAGAAAAAAACAATACAAAAAAGAATGGATGGCTGTACCGGGATTGACAGAATAATGAGAAACAGAGTTTGAAATTGAATCATGCTTTATTTTCTGATTTTTCCTTTAAAATGTTCAATCAAGCACTTCACATTTGTAGAGAGATCTGGGATTGTGCTTGTGAATCTGGATTTCTTTTTCCTGGTACACTATTCATTCAGGAATGTGAATTCTTGATATTCTGATTGGTTGAGTTGCACAGTTTCTTGAGTACATTCACATTTGGTTGATTGATAGGTAAAATAGGTAGAACTACAATCTTTATACTCTTAGGAGAAAAGATGAGACAGAGGGTTTGGAGGTGGAAAGGGTGACAGATAACAGATTCAAAATGTTATCATGTTCAGCTGGCGCTGGAACCTCAAAGCGTTGAGCTAGTTTTTGACAGTTCTACTTCTTGAGTCACCATATCTGAGTAGTAGCAGATGCAGTTTTCTAGTTCCATTTAGTATTGAGCAATCTATTTAATCATATTAAATGAACACTTTGGTTATGGGAAAGCACTGGATATTCTTGTCCGAAGTCACTCTGGCAACGATGCTTTTACATGTGTCCAGCTTATGATACGGAATGATATCCCCTTGTACACTATGGGTCTGTGTGTCAATTGTAGGTACCACGTGTGTATGTTGGTGGGGTATTCTATCACCATTTCACTTTTGCATAAGCTACGAGCCATGGAAAAGCTATTCTGAGAGTGCAAAAATTCATCTCTAAAGGGTGAGAATTTTCATAATGTAAACATGACTCAGCTCAATATTGTTATGATCTTTCTGGAGCTTATCTTTATATCTGCAATAGACTCTTACTATCTTCGATCTAATACATTTTGTGTTCGTATACTCTGTACATACATGTGTTATCATATGTATACAGTAGTTTCAGAGTTTTTGTTTCCTCTTTAGCATTTTTAGGATACAAATTGCCGTAATTTGCTCATGGGATTTGATACTGTAATAGCTTGTTACTGTCACAATGCTTGCCTGTATCTAGCCGCTTGGACTTTTAAGCATTGTTTTGAGTCTCTGTTTGCGGCTATTGTTTTTATGTGGGCGGTATTCTTGTCTATGCATGTTCTTATCTTTCAGTTAAATATTAATATCACTGTTTAATAGTTGCTAGTCTTTTAGTGTCTGGTTGCTTCATCCTGTAGAGATAGCTATTGATAGAAAGAAAGCCCAGGTTCAGACTCTATTGAATGAACTTTTGGCTTTATGTTGGCAGAATTTACCACTGTCCAGCCCATAGAATGCGTTCCCATTGCAGAGGTTGTTAGGATACCGAGTTGTTTACTCCTAGTTGCGTTAAAATAAATGGTTTTTTTAGGTCTATTACTTGTGTGATCCACACACAACAGTTGAAAGGCAAATGCAGTGTCATGACTTTATGCTCAACTTGGTGGTAGCTGCCAAACTTGTTTGCTGAGTGCTTTCCTCATTGCAAATGTTTGTTTGCATTTGCTGGAAGTAAAAAGGTGTTCGGCTGAATTATAATGCAAATCTATAAACTTAGCAGTACAACACTCTAGAAAATAAATATATGCTTTTAATATGCGTGTGAAATCACTGGTATGAAATTCAGAAATCTCTTTGTTACTGTTGTCCAGTTTGACCTTTTTCACTGAGAGGTTGAAATAAACCCTCGTGAAAGAAGCCTACGAATCCAACTCTACCGGTTCACTGAGTGGCCTCCTTTCGTTCTTCAGCTTTTTAGCTCTACTTCCACGCCTTCTTTTTTTCTTTTTTCCTTCTTTTTTCGGGTTTTTTCTATTTTCGGGCAATGTGGATCCAAAAACTTTTCGGCACATTTATCAACAAGCCCTAACGTAAAAGGCCAAGTTGGAGGAAGTATCAAGATGTAGTGATCACTGAGATCTATACCATAAACTACGCATGTAATGTATATGATTTTCTAAGTTTCAACTGAGTTAAGTTAAAATTAACAAGAACTTGGCATTGATTAAGTTAGCTTGTTATCTCTTTAATATATGATACTATTAATATTGAAAGTGATGGACTTTGTACCCCCGAGGGACATCCGGTGTTGCGTTGGGTCTCCCAGTAAGAGGTGTCAGCTTCGGTTCAACACGAAAGAGCTTTCATTATTGTTTCTATGTTTGAATATAGCAGTTTAATACAGAGACAAAATTGTGTAAAAACTGACGGGAAGTGTGAAGAATCAGGTACTAATTAAATTATGTAGGTTATATGAGCTTAAGAAACACTGAAACATTTGGTTATAACTTATACCTCAAGTTCATGGGTGTAATTCACGCTTGACGAGGTAAGTGTTAATTTTGTGTCGAGTTAAAATCTACACAATGTCTATATTACATGAAAGAATTCGTGTACTTAGTGTAGAAGGATAGTTAGTAGTCAAGCGTGTCTTTTGTGTAGTATTAGGACTATTTTTATATTTTCTTTTTCCTAGATTTTTACCTCTACTTGTTGTTTCTTTCCTCTTTGGTTATCTTATCTTCTTACATTACTGTTACTGCTTCCTTTTGCTATTTTTCTTGAGTAGAGCGTCTATCGGAAACAATATATCTACTTTCCCTAAGGTATGCGCATACACTATTCTTCCCATATCGCACTTGTAAGATTCTACTGGGTTTGTTGTTATTATCTAGAAATATTCAAAATCTGTGATGCCCACTCACATGCCAATGAGAGGACCTGGCGGGAAGCTCCCCTAAAGGGGTGCTCATCTACTAGACTTATCGTCCTTTTTTCTTGAATAAAGTTGATTCAACTTCGTACCTAATATAACTTTAAAGACAAGTTGTAAATTAGATAGGGAGAAATATAGGGGAGAAGAGGCCTATAAATTCATGGCTCTGTATGAAGCAAAAAATTGCACTGCAATAACTTATAATTCTCTCATCTTTCATCCGCCTTAGTAATACTGTTATCATGGCTCGTAATTATGCTTTCTATTTCGCTGTTGCACTTATGGTGATGTCTGGTAAATGATCTTTTAATTTTCTACCCCCCTCTTTTTTTTAATTTGCTACGTAGATTTACATATATAAAAAAGTGAGCGGGTTCAAGCCGTGAAAATAGCCACATTAATGCTTACAGGCAGCCTACATCACAACCCTTTGAGGTGCGGTCCTTCCCCGGACCCTAAGTGAATGCGGAATGTTTTGTGCACTGAATTGATTTTTATATGGATTTATATATATAATTATATAATATATGGGTAATCTCTTAGACGGTCGAGCAACAATGATATAACATACTGATTTTAAGACACTAAGTATTATTTTTGATTGATTGCAGTTTATTTGGCTCATTCTCCAAAAGTGAGAATAGTTGCCGGGAGAGACGTGTCAACGACTATAACAGAACTCAAATCAAAATTAAGTGATCCTACCTTAATGGGTGGTTGCGGTGGATACTGCAAGCAGGCAAGTGATTGCTTTGATAGGAGGTGTCCCCGTTGTTACTACGATGTTATTAAACTAACATACGGTTGCCGCTAAATGATCATTGGCCAACACAATATATGAAGTCTCTTGCTTCTCAATATGAGTAGCTTTTTGTGTGGTTGATCGTCTTTGCTTTTGTGTGTTAACTTTTTCCCTTTCAGTTTTCTTTTTCTATGGAAAAAAATAAAACGACTAAGTTCTGCTTCTACCTAGACTAGATCAGAACAATGTCGAATGTAACATCGAGATGGGTTGTGTTGGCCTACAAATATTCCTGCTATATATCTACTTTTAATTTCAAGATTAAGATATGATTTGAATGGGTGTAAAATCTAGAGTTTGAAAATCAAAAATCTCATTGTCAGCGTTGTCCGGTTTGCCTACAAATCCGGGAGAAATTTAAAAATAGCCAGATTTACAACTGGTCGTTCAAAAATAACCCAATTTCAAAAGTAATTGAAATTTAGCCACTTTTTATGTAAAGATAAATCTGAGCGAAAATACTGTTCAAAACCCGGAAAATACTCCAGTATATTATGTTGGAGTTCCAACATAAGTATGCTGGAACTCCAGCATATTATAATGGAGTTCCAGGATAAGTATGCTGGAACTCCAGCATAATATGATGGAGTTCCAGCATACTTATGCTGGAACTCCAGCATAATATACTGGAGTTCCAGCAAGTATAGTGGTCCAGTCTCCAGTATATTATACCAGACCACTATACTTGCTGGAACTCCAGTATATTATGTTGGAGTTCATATACAGGTTCATCGAACTCTAATATATTATACTGGACCGGTCTCTATTGCAGCAAAATAATGGCTATTTTTCATTGACTAGATAAACGCTGGTTATTTTTGAATGATTAGTCCGAAAACTGACTATACCGTGCTATTTTTACTACAAATCCAGCTCTACCCAAACTCAAAATCTGACATCTGGGTCGTGATAGATTTTAATAAAGGGCTCGACATACAGAGACCCAATACTGCTTGTATTTATAGGATGATGATAAGTATTTCACCTACAAGGATAAGTATTAAAAGTCTATCATACATATGGGATAATTACAAATATTAGATAAATCCTTGGAGTCCTAATCAGATTGTCACGTAAGAAGCTGAATTGAGTTGAAGGTAAATCCTTTGTGCAAATACCAGCAAATTGTAACTGAGTTGGCACATATTGAACAACAAGATTCCCTTGAACACACAACTAGAAATCCGGGAAAATCCGACCAAGGCAAACCGATCAATGTTGGTCGGTCAACAAAAGCGACAAAAAAACTATCCAAAAACTGAAGGAAACTACCAAAAACATTTTACATTTTTTAAATTACATATCGATCGAAATCGGTCGGTATATTGGTCAAATATTTGATCGCAATGGTGAGACTTGCTTAGTCAAAGCACTTTTTTGATTACCGACCTACATCGGTCGGTAATGTGGGCCTACAGTTTTAAATTTTAATAATTATATTATTATTTAAAATATTTTATAATTTTATAGCTGAATATACTGACCAAATCGGTCGGTTATTACAGGAGAATATTTTACCGACCAACTTTGATCAGTAGTTGTAATTTCTGGAATATAATCAACCAACTTCGGTCGGTTCATATTCATAGTGTCAAACATGGTCCAATTTTTGAATCATATTACAATTTACTATCTAAATAATATACATATAATCCATTAATACTTTATTTTGTAATACAAATAATGAATACACTAACATATATTATAACAAGCTATATATAGTTAAAGTAGTACAACGAAGTGTACATATCTATATATAGTGGTATAGTCACATCTAAGAACGTGAAGCGTTAGGGCCACATGATCGGGTTCTTTTGGGGATAGACTTATGAAGAAGCAATAATCTAATTAGTATATATATATATTTGATCCTCATCAAATATATCTATTTGTAAATTAATTCATCGACTTATAACTTATTTAGATGCATCGATGAATATTAAAAACAAAACGACTCGACCTATATCGATGAATATTAAAAACAAAACGTTTCGACTTATATCGATTAATCTATGTCATGCATTATTAGTGATGAATGAATTAAATATAGAAGAATACTAGATTTTCTGACATGTATATATGTATCACAAATTGAATAAACGAAAGAAGCTATTAGCATTAAGTAAACGAGATAATATAATAATCGATTATGTGTGTAACGATTCAACCGGTCGTTTTGATCTCTAGCACATCGTTTAGAAGTTTGAGGGCTTGAGTAGCTGCACTTCATGTATTAAGACTTGTACACAAAGTCGGAATTTAATTTCGGGAAGTTCAGAGTTGATTTGGAAAGAAAATTCTAAATTCGGAAGCTTTAAGTTGGAAGAGTTGACTAAGGTTTGGCTTTTTAGTAAACGATCTTGGAATCAAGATTTGAAGGTTCCAATAGTTTCGTATGATAATTTTGGACTTGGGCGTATATTCGAGTTGAGTATCAGATAGTCCGGAAGTATTTCGACGCCTAATAGGGAGGGTTGGCATTTTTGAAAGGTTAAGAATTCCATAAGTTTGATTTGAAGTGGACTTTGATGTTGTTGATGTCCGTTTGGGGTTCCAAGCCTTGTAATAGGTTAGTATCGTGATTTGTGACTTGTGCGTAAAGTTTGGCGTCATTTCGGGATATTTAAGTATAAATCAGACGCGTTTGTAGAAGTTTGAATGTTTGAAAGTTTAAAGAAAGGTTTCGGTCGACAATTCATAGTTTTGATATTGGTTGCGTGATTTGAGGCCTCGACTAAGTCCGTATCATGTTATGGGATGTGCTGGTACATTTGGATAGGGTTCCGGGGGCCTCGGATTTGAAATCCCGCTCATAGGATCTATACATGTTTCCAACAAATGTGCATTAGCAAGCATGCCTATAGGATCTTGTTGTTTGAATTAACTGTCCTTCCTGACAATCTCTTATTTCTGATCGTATACAGTTCATAGATATCATGCCTATAGGATTTAAATTCGTTCAAGACTAGAAATCATACTTATAGGGTTTAAATCAATCCAGCAATAGATATCATGTCTATAGGACTAAAATCATTTTCAAATTTAGAAATCATGCATATAAGGTTTAAGTTAATTCAGTAATTAGAAATCATGCCTATAGGATTAAAAAGGAATAAAATCTATCCCTGCAAGTCAAAATCAGTTCTACATTTAGAAACCATGTCTATAGGTCTATAATCAACAAGCTTGTAGAAATCATGTCTTTAGGATTCTGTCGATCGATCCTGAATTCATTCGCTATTGCCAATCACTTAGGCAATATAACTGTAGAACTTAATAATGATTCCACGTTTATAATTATGACATATTACTGCCTGGAGTGCCCAGATTCATGCTGAATAAAATCAGTAGGCAAACAAATAGGTCTTAATGCTCGCCTTAACAAAGCTGACTCTGCACTCTTAATCCTACCTATAGGATTCCAAAGTTAATAAAAGTTTGCTGATTCAATTGCGTGCTTTTGTTTTCTATGTGTGGAGGTTAATATGAACCCATGCTTGTCCTTTATTTGAAAGTCCTATTTTTTTTGTCGCCTAGATTTACATTTTAAGTAACATAGGTAGGTCTAGAACCATCCCAAATAGAGGTCCTAATACCTCCAGGGCCATAAGTAAGGGGCGGGTAGTGCACGCATAAGGAACGTGCTAGAAACTACTAGAATGCTTAAGTAACAACTTAAAGATAATAATTAGGTAGTAAGGAGATGATAGTTCATGCACTAATGCTATGAGTAATACCCCGACTTGAGGGAGTTACAAAGTATTGCATGGAATGATCCTATAGGCTAAAAAACTTAGGACCACCCCCTATACCTCTGTTTAAAATAAATTGAATATTGTATTTGTTCAAATTATATTCTTCCCATTTTAGACTAATTCGCTTAATTTAAGTTCGGTCGGACCCACTATTGTGGACCTCAAGGGGTGCCTAACACCTTCCCCTTAAGATAATTTGAGCACTTACCCGATCTCTAGTGATGTAAACTGATTATATGAGTTATTTGCTCTAGGTGCCCTAACGGACCTTAATCTGTTAGGTGGCGAATCTTCCAATTCCCTACCCTTTCAAAAAGGAGTTGTCCTAAAAATATCGAAACCTGATTTCGCGAGAAAAGGGGGCTCGATATCTAGCACTTGGAATTCATCATCGAACCAGATCGGACCCATCTGCCGATCAAGGTTGATATCTCCGATGGTTGCTCTTTGGGATCTATCAAACGCCTTTGCATTCATTCTTCTCGTCCGTATATGATGTAGGCCTTGACCTAGTTTTTTCAGAATAATCAGCGGGAATATACTCGACCCTCCATCTATCAGGACCCTGGCAATGAACTTATCTTCAAATTGCGCAGTAATGTGCAATGCTTTGTTGTGACTGAACCCTTCTGGTGGTAGCTCGTCTTCATTGAAATTAATCTTGCGACTCTCCAGTACCTATCCTACCATGTTATCCAGCTCCCCACTAGTGATACCGGCGAGCACATAAGCTTCACATAATACTTTAATCAAGGCATTCTTGTGCGCATTTGAATTTTGCAACAACGACAAGATGGATATCTGGGTAGGAGTCTTGTTCAGGTGATCAACAACAGAGTATGTAGGAGTCTTGTTCAGGTGATCAACAACAGAGTACTCCCTCACCTGCACCTTTCTCCAAAGATCATGACAAACGATTTGGATGTATTTTCTTTGCTTATTCCTCTAAAATTGTCAGGTGTATAAACTCTACCAGTTATGTTCATACCTTGCACAACACATGCCTTTTTTATCTTGGTTTTTCCTTTTCTTCTCACCTCCGTCGGATAATCCCATGGGACGACATCAAACTTATAAGACTGTGTTGGATCTACCATCATAGTGAAAGGAGTAGCTACCTCGCCCTCAAACGGTGCCTTGGTTTGCACCAAAATCGGCAAGAGGGTGACAGGAGATGTTTTAGGAGCATCCCCCTATCGAATAAGTCAAATGGATCCCTCCTAATCCCATTTTTCATTAGTTTCTATCACGTTCACTCTCTCATCCCTATGATTTGGGAGAGGGTTATTACATATATTTGGTGTGACTTCATTTTCCTATATAACTTTGATGTTGATCAGTGTATGAATCTTGTCCTTCATGCCTGAATGACAGGCACGAGTTTTTTTGGGGTTTACCCATTGGGAAGGGTTCTCAACAGCAACACCAGGAATGGGGTGACGTAACCAACAGGCTTTAGTCTCTCATATAGTTGGGCTATATGTTCAACGATTGGGGTTTATTGTCTAGGAGCTCTGCAGTCAAAGTTTGGTCGTGATTTTGGGTATTTTTGTCGGTGGGTGGAGGTAAATGGTAATATTCAAGATGGATATTATATGTATGGTATGTGGTGGTAGGGTATTGGTATTTTGGAAGTGAGGGCTGATATGTGGGTGGAGGTCTTTGGTACGTAAGGGGAGACTTAGGGCCCTGGGCTACCATCACAGCACCCACTTCTTTCTTCTTCGAGATACCTCCTGATTGCAAGGCTTTGTTTGTGGCTTGCAGTGCCTCGAAATTGGTCACTATCCCGCTCTTAATTCCTTCTTTAATCTTTTTTCCTAACTTGATGATGTATGAGAACTTGGGATTCTCGATAACCACCAACCTTCATAATACTACGGATCCTAAGATCTAGCAAAGAACTTGTTCATTTGTTCTTCTTTAAGTGGTGATCTTACCTTCTCGGCCTCTGATCTTAACGAGTAGCATACTCGCGGAAGGTTTCTGTCGGATTTTTCTTCAAGTTCTAGATATAGAAAATGTCTAGCGCATTATCTGTATTGAACCTGAACTTGTCCATGAAATCCGATGCCATGCTCACCCAATTCACCCACTTCTTCAGATTCTGGCTAATATACCAAGATTATACGTCTCCTGTAAGACTTCTCATGAACAGTTTCATACGGATTTGTCATTCTTACCCACTCCCACAAGATTGTCATAGTAGGTTCTCATATGTATTTTAGGATTACCAGTGCCATCAAACATCTCAAACTTGGGAGGTTTGTAACCCTCCAGTAGTTCTACATCCGGCCGGATGCACAAGTTATCGTAATTCAAAAACACCTTTCTCGCCTTCAACACAATGGACTCTCCATGTTAGTTTCTTGAGTTCTTGTTCCATGTTTAGAATGACCATGTCCTTCACGGTTGGCTCAGGTATGTATAGGGTTTATGGCGGGGTATCAGGTAAGTTTTTCATGTATATTGGGTTGCCTTGATAAGTTCCTAGATCTTGGGTATATGGGTGATCATTGATTGAGGTTTGAGGGGGATTAGGGGTAAGTTGTGGTGCGTTTTGAGGAGTGTGATAAGTGGTGGTTTGTGGATAGTGGGTCAGGTGATGGTGTTGTTGTTGAGGGGTTTGCAATGGTGGTGGGTTAAGGTTTTGAGGAGGTGCGGGATTGTGAAATTGGTGCATTGCGGGAGGGTTTTATAAGGCTATGGGCGGTGGATTTTGGTTTTGGATGTCTTGTGGTGGTGTATGCTTTTGAATGGTTGTATTTGGCTACTTGATATCAGGAACATTTAGAGTAAGGGAGAGGTTTTCCAAATTTTGGACCTGCTCAAGCTCGCCCTGCAGCTCAAAGATTCTCTATTCTAAATGCAAGCCCAACTCATTCTATCATGGCATACTTCTTTCGTCCGAGGTTTCAACGTTTTCTGCCATATTGGAATTGTCTTTTTGATTACCACTTAGATCATCCATCTTTCATTTGCCTTTGCTTTTTGGATCGCTGGGTGGAGGAGGAGGGACCTCTGGATATGGTGTGGTAGGCTAATGATGCTAGAATGCTTGAACCAACCTTTAGGAATGTGAGTAATCAAAAGAAAGAAAAAGCAAAATGTAACCAAGTCAGTAAGAAAAAGTAAGATTATTTGCAATATTTAAGCATGTATAACATGAGGTCATGCAATAATTCACGTCCTAATTTAGGGACCTCATAGTGCCCGAGGTAGGCCTAAGAGACGCATAGACTTGGAGAAGATTCATGCCAAAGTTTGCCTCATTCCATTAATATGAAAATACACCAAATCAATATTTCACTAAATAAAAAATAATAATTATAAAGTCACTAATGGCGTTAAGACTTATTACATCGAAATTTAATCTAGAAAGCAGTAAAGAACATTTTTACCTAGTCTACTTGGTCCTTGAAGGAAATTTCCATGCTTGGCTCTCTTGACTACATCAATCACGTTTCCCAGATTGTGGATATCGAGTGTCAAGTACGTCATTTCCAATTTCCCTCTTTCATCAGGATCCATGCCTTGACAATTCCAAAACCTCTTTCTCATCTCCCCATCTAGCTCCATCAGTCCTTACTTTAGATGTTCCAATCTCTCCGTTGACTTATTTGCAATATTTTTCCATTCTCTGATTGCCTTTATATCTACCTTATGCTGCTCTAGATGTGTAGCTTCAGATTCAAACACACTTTTACATAGCCTCTTATACTTTACATGCTCCTCAGCCACCTCATCTAAGATCCTATCTTTCAAATTGACCCCGGTTTGACATCCCCGGCTATGTCGTCCTCCAACCACGAGAGATAGTAGTACATATGATTGGCGTGATTGTCTAGCTCAATAGTTTCTTCTTCCATGATGATCTTTTGGTTCCACATATGTTGGGCTTCAAACTTGAATGGGATGCCATCTCCTTTGAAATTTGCTTTATATTGAACCACGTTGGAATCCCGAGGTATGACTTGTTTTCTCCTCGTTTGCCTCATTACCCTTATAAGAGCATAAAGGTAGATGCCTCGCAACCTAATCATTACTAAGTGAGTAGTTCCTTTGGACCTGATGATGAACTCAATACTAGGAAACCATTCAAACATCCAATGCACTTGCTCGTCTATCAGTTTGTTGAAGAAACGTGCCCAACCTATAGCATTTCTAGGCTTTGAAAACCAGTCTGGAATGAATGTCATATTCGTTGATGATGACTGGATATGTAGTCGTTCAATGGCCTTTGTAGAAGCTCCTGGCAATGATCAGCCCTCTGAAAGTGTTCCAGTAGCCAAACTTGTAGCAAGAGATTATAACCCATGAAGTGTCCGAACCCCATTCTTGCACTGATCCATAGCACAATACATCCCAGCTAATATCATCTGGATGATAGTGTACTTCTTCCCCTCGATACCCTCCATTATGGTCATGGCAACTATGGCTAAGCGAGTTTGAAATCTTCCCCCTTGTAATGGAAAGATCAACAAACCCAAGAAATAGACTCGGTGGTGGATCTATCCCAAACAGGTAATGATAGCGCCTCATGATGAAGGCAATATGATTTGATATGCCCATAATGCTCATATAGAAATTCAAAGGGGATGTATGATTTCTTCAGACAGACCAGTTCATCATTCTTCTTAAAACCCAGCATTTTCAGAAAACTACGTGGGGTGCAATTTTCACGTACCAATAAACCCAGACTATCAAATTGTAATTTGGCGAAGCCTCCTATTTCTTTCAGGAGAGGAGTCATTTCTATATTTCCAAATCAGAAAACAACTCTCTTTTAATCCTAGAACCTCATGGCAGCCTCGATCAGTCCCTTGTTTGGCTGAATATTCAACAAAAATGATAGGTTACCCTGTGCTCTCCTTGCATAGTTTCTGTCACAGGGTGTAAGGTCATTCTACCAGTCAATTAACAGAGGCGGGATATTCTGGACCATACCAAACCTGGGGATTTTGTGCTTCATTTTATGCAAACAAATAAAAGTTAGCCCTTTCCCCCCTCCAGATTTGGTTATTTACGCAATAATGATTAACATGTTGGCACATTTTCTCCTAATAATGCACATATTATGATAGTGTCTTTTGGGATTATGGGAAATCCCGTTAGACTTTGGACGGGTTTCATCTAAGCGGGTTGATACATCAATGTCTTCTCAATCTGTACTAGGTTTAGCATGATGCATGTACATTTCAAATAAGAGTGTGGCTTCTAGAAGGGTATAGATTGGCACTCTTAAGTGGACAACTTGAGAGGGAAAGGCACGGCACCGTTGACTGCGCCGCTGATCGACCAGTGTACCGCTAATAAGCATTTCCGATTTGAAAGGGTGAATTTAGGAAAGAATTTATCACTCATTAAGCGCCACTATGTTGATAATATGTATGATTGGAGTATGATGTGGAAAGCATGATGTATGCAATAATAATAATACGTTGTCAGATATTTGCATGATGAAAGTGCGAAAATAGTAATAACATGAACATGAGAAAGAAAAGAAAAAGGAAAGACAAAAGAGAGAAGTTAGTTTAACTCATGAAAGTGTGCAAGAATTAAATTAAGCAAATGAGGGGATAGGGATGGGAAAAACATGATATAAAAGCTTCAAACAAGATGAAGGAAATGGAGAGGGGATGTGCATGCCATAGCAAATAAAGGGAAATAAGTGAGAGGATGTACATGTCATAGCAACTTGTCACGACCCAATTACCAAACCCGGTCGTGATGGCGCCTCTTCTGAAGACAAGGCCAGCCAACAGATTAACAATACTTCTTTTAATAATTACTTAGCAAGAATGAGTCGAAAACAATAGATAACATTATCATAAATGCGGAAGAAAATGATATAACTGGGAACCATCCCAGCTCAGCCCGAAATCGGGGTGTCACAAGTCACGAGCATCTAAAGAAACCTGAACACAACTACACGGCTAATAATATACAATCATAAATTCTGGAATTTTAAAGACAACGTTCGGTGCCGCGAACGCTGGCGGTCACCTTGCTCAGCCGTAATAGTAGTACCTTCAATCAGCTAATAACCCGTTACCGGGTGAACAATACCTGCAACTGCACGCGAGGTGCAGAGAGTAAAGTGAGTACTCCAACTCAGTGAGTAATAAAAGTAAATAATAACTGAGCGGTAAGAAATCACGTATAACAGATCATCATGCTGTATAGAAGCTGTGAAAAGCCCTTTAATTGAGAAAATCAGTGAAAACTGTGAAACCTTTCAAAGTATCTTGGCTCAGTTTTAAACCTCTTTTGAAGATGATCCTTTCAATAGTTGCGAAAATAATTTTCAACAATTAGTGACACTATGTACAGAGACCCGCCCCTCGGGCAATATTCTTATTCATAGTCAGCCATTGTTACCTGACCAGACTCATCATACAGTGTCATTGTTACCACTGTCTAAGATTTATCCTCTTTAAGAGTGATCAGACACTACCATAACAGCAAACATATATCTCAAGAAATAACACAAACAACGAATAGTGAATAAATGCATGAATGCAATGCAATGCAAATAACGGTACATTCCAGTACCCGCTGCGGCGTGCAACCCGCTCTATTTATTTATCTTCGACGACGCTCACTGGGGTTTGTATAGACTCCGAAGGGGCTCCTATAGCCCAAGCGCAATATCAGCCATATCGTGGCATCAAACAGGCTCTCGGTCTCAATATCAATATATCATCACTGCGGCGTGCAGCCCGATCCATATCATAGGAAAATATATCCTCACTATTGGGTACTCAACCCATCTCAGTCAAATAAATGCGCAACTACTCGGGCATTACGTACTGTAGGGATTTCAGTCCTCATATTCATTTTATTTATGATTTCATGTTCAAAATACAGTTCTTATCATATTTTT
Source organism: Nicotiana glauca (assembly GCA_026770625.1). Classification (NCBI taxonomy): domain Eukaryota; kingdom Viridiplantae; phylum Streptophyta; class Magnoliopsida; order Solanales; family Solanaceae; genus Nicotiana; species Nicotiana glauca. The sequence goes on from MU725931.1 coordinate 36,165, forward strand.
AACAGCTGAAAACATGACTGAGAGTATGATTTATGCAAACAAGTGAGGAAAAACAAATAAAGATCCCCTAAGAATTCTACAGGTCGGCACAAGGCCCCAAACGTGGCAATTAGCCCAATTCACAGTAATAAAGTATGCGTCTCAATCGCCAATATAGCAGAAATATCACTCGGGATGGACCAAGTCACAAATTTCCAATAGTAAACGACCCCTCATTCATCATAGAATGCGTGTCACGCCTCAATACAACGTTATGATGTGAAATCCGGGGTTTCAAACCCTCGGGATATCATTTACAAGCATTACTCACCTCGAACCGGCGAAATCCCTAGCTCGCGAAGCCTTTGCCCCTCAAATCGGCCTCCACGTGCGTCGAACCTAACCAAAATAAGAGTGAATACACTACAATATGCCAAGGGAACAACACCCAATCGAAAACAATCGAAATATAGCAAAAATCCCGAAACTAGCAAAACCCGAGCCCCGAGCCCATTTCTTGAAAAATTACAAAACTCACATTACCGGATTCTTCGTCTCGCCACGAGTTCATACATACCAAGAACTCCCAAATCCGAGCTCAAATGACCTATCAAATCCCAATTTGAAATATCAAAACTCAAGCCCTAGCTTTACCCCTTTTTAATGAATTTTAACCAATTTCCATGTTAAATCTAACATAATCTCGTGTATTTAGGCCAAGGAACTTACCTCTAATCATTCTCCCTTAAATACCTCTTCAAAATCGCCTCAAAGCTCTCAAAGCTCGCTAAAAAATGGTGGAAATAACATAAGCTTCACGGAACAAAAATGAATATAAAACACTTCTGACTCCAGGGGTTTCCGCTTCTGCGGTCCCCACACCCGCTTCCGCGATACCGCTTCTGCGGTCATTTTTCCACTTAAGCGGAATTTTATTAAATCACCAGGGGTCGCTTCTGTCACTCCAATTTCCGCTTCTGCGAAACCTCACCTCTAGGCCAACCGCTTCTGCGACCTTAGGTCCGCTTCTGCGGACTCGCTTAAGCGAAACAACTTCCTCTTCTGCGGAACTTCCCATATCAACATTGAACCGCTTATGCAACCATTCCCTCGATTCTGCGGAACCGCTTCTGCTATCCATTTCAGCAGAAGCGAGCATACCAGATACCAGCAAACATCTGCCCCTTTCTCAACTTGAATTTCATGCCGTTAGCCATCCGAAATCACCCCGAGGCCCCCCGGACCTCAACCAAAAATACCAATACATCCTAAAACATCATGCGAACTTGTTCCAATCATCAAAATACATTACACAACACTAAAATCATCAATTCACATCGGATTCAAGCCTAAGTTCATTTAAAAACTTCCAAAACACGCATTCGATCAAAAACCCAACCAAACGACGTCCGAATGACCTGAAAATTGGCACACATATCCAAAATCACCCAAAGAAGCTACAACAACTCTCGGAATCCCATTCCGACCCTTGGATCAAAATCTCACCTATCAACCGGAATTCGCCAAAATTCTAACTTCGTCAATTCAAGCCTAATTCTACACCGGACCTCCAAAATCAATTCCGATCACGCTCCTAAGTCACAAATCATCCCCCGAAGCTAACCGAATCACCGAAAATCACATCAGAGCCCTCTACCTCAATAGTCAACTTTCGGCTGACTTTTCCAACTTAAGCTTTTCCTTAAAGAGACTAAGTGTCTCATTTCTTATCAAAACCAATCCAAATCAATTCTAACACACCACCTATCGATAACGAAACATGAAGAAGCATGAAATTGGGGAAACAAAGCAATAACACATGAGACGATGGGCTGAGTCGTCACACAACTTAAGCAAATAAAGGAAATAAGGGAGAGGATGTATATGTCACAGTAATTGAAACAAATAAAGAAAACTAAGTGAAGGGATATACATCAAATATATTCGTTAATCCACATAAGTTAACTTCATTATGGTAAGAGCCCAAGTGAAAATACCTTGTAGAGTCGCCATGTTGTCGCGCCCCTTTTTCTTTGGAAAGCGGGTTTGAACATGTGGAAACTCTTTTAAATGGGTATTAAAAGGGAAGAGTTGCCACTTAACAATTTTAAGGTGCGTTAGGTCACCTATTTGCAAGTAATACTGTTTTAACTAGTCAACGTCACCAATGATCGGGTAAGGGCTCAAATTAACTCAAAGAGAAGGTGTTACGCACTCTTCGAGGTCCACAACTGTGGGTCCCAGCCAAAGTTTACACTATGTGGGATTATCAGATTACAATTGTACTAAGTGATCATATAAGTGAGGGAAGATAAGGAATTTAAAGGTTCTACTATGAACATGTGCAACGACAATCATGCAACAATTAAACTATATAGATAGTCAATACAAGTCTTTAAAGGTTGCAAGGTACAACTTAATTATTCTATATTCGTTTACAAAGTGTGAACATTAAACATATCGGGAAGGGGGGGGGGGGTCCTAAGTTTTTTTATCCTAAAGGATCACCCTGTGCAATATAAATAATGCTTCGCAACTCCCTGAAGGTAGGGGTTGCTCATATTATTCAGTGGGCACAAACTATCATCTCCTTCTACCGATTACTATGCTAAGGTTGTTTACTTAAAGCTCTCTAACTCAATTCTAGACCGTCTCCTATGCGTGCCTACCCATCTCATGCCTATGATCCAGGAGGTTTTAGACCTACTATTTGGATGGTTAAAGACTATTCTTAGGATGATCAAAATGATAAAACTAGGAACACGTTCAAAAAATTTAAGACTTCACATAAGGTCAATAAATGTCTCGATTTTGGCCTCCACACATAAACAGTAAATTACACGCGAAACAGTTTCCAGATTATATAGTAAGCAGCTGTAAACAGGCTTGTAGTCGAAATGCACCGGAGTTGTTTAAGACCTATATACATGGTTTCTATGTGATTGAATGACTTAAAGAATCTCGTAGACAGTACCTTTAGCCGGATAGTCGAAGTTGTTGGTTATAATCCTTATTAGATATAGGCATGATCTCTAGGTGATTTGCGCTTGGGCAGTGATACCATTGAGTGCTTAGAATTTTTCGTCTTTGATCCTATTGGCATGCCTCTAAACAGTTGGTATTTGAACACGTACTCATTTTCTTTATCCCTATAGGCATATTTTCTAGGCGGGCAATGTGATAATAATAGCAACAACGGTAGTTTAACCAATTAATGTACTATAGACATGGTATCTAGATGAGTATCAATAGAAGTAAGTCTCAATTACTTAACGCGATCCTACATGCATGATATCTAACAACACATGGCAATAGAGCACATTGAGCAAAGAACCAATGATGTTTGAATCCTATAGGCATGTTATCTAATAACGTATAGAAATGGAACATGTAAATAAGTGAAATACTCAGATTCTTATAGGCATTTTTTCTAACAGCGTACAAGAATAGGACATGTTGAGCAAGTAAAGTGCTTAGGTTCCTATAGGAATGCTTTCTCTCATTGTACAGAAATAGAGCATGTCAAACAAGATATCAAAATTTCTTTTTTAGACCCTATAGGCATGTTTTATACTCTTTTATGTAATAATAGAGTACACATGTTCCCACCAATATCACTAACTCTCCAATTGTTTGTTTATAAATTATTATAGGCCCAAAATAAAAGAATACATGCTCAAATATTACAAACTAAATTGAGTACATGACTAATAAATAGACCAGGCCCAAGGGAGAATAACCCAACAATGTCGAGGTCTTTAGTAAGCTTATTCTTCACACAAATAGCAAACCCATATCCAGGTACACCCCAAAACATTAGAGTGTATTAATTGCATGACTCAAACTTATACACGAACCCATAATAGGCCTGAGTGGAGGACTCTCTTACCCAGGAATTGCAAATAAACAACTTAACCACACAAATTAATGAACTACACATGGAAATTAATTAAACAACTCCGAAGCCTACTAGTTTCTCACCCCATTGTCTCGCAAAAGTGGGTTTCGACATGTGATAACTCTTTTAAATGGGTACTAAAGGATAAGAGTCACCACCTAATAATTTTAAAGTGCGTTAGGGAACCTATTGGCAAATAAAATTGTTTTAACTAGTCAATATCACCAAAGATCGGGTAATGGCTCAAATTAACTCAAAGAGAAGGTGTTAGGCACTCTTTGAGGTCAACAAATATGGTCCCAGCCGAAGGTTACAATATGTGAGATTATCGGATTACAATTATCCTAAGTGATCATATAAGTGAGGGAAGATAAGGAATTTAAAGTTTCTACTATGAAAAGTTGCAAAGAAAATCGGGCAATAATTAAACTAGATAATCAATAGAAGCCTTTAGAGGTTGCAACGCACAACTTAATTACTCTATATTTGATGACTAAGTGTGAACAATAAACATATAAAGAAGGGGGGGCCATATGTTTTTTATCCAAAAGAATCACCCCGGGCAAAACATAAATAATACTTCGCAACTCCCTTAAGGTAGAGGTTGTTCATATTATTCAGCCGACACAAACTACCATCTCATGCTACCAGATTACTATGTTAAATTTATTTACTTAAAGCCCTCTAATTCAATTCTAGATCGTCTCCTATGTTTGTGTTACCCATCTCGTGTCTATAGTCCAGGAGGCTTTAGACCTACTATTTGGATGGTTCTAGACTCTTTTTAGGATGCTCAAAATGATAAAACTAGGCATGCATACAAAACATATAGGGCTTCACATAAGGTCAATAAATGGATCAAGTTGGCCTCCACACATAAACAACAAATTGCATGCGAAACAATTTCCAGAATATGCAGTAAGCAGCTGTAGACATGTTTGGAGTCGAATTGCACCGGAGTTGTTTAAGACCTATAGACATGGTTTTTATATGATTGAATGACTTAATTAAATCTCGTAGATACTAACTCTAGATGAATTATCAAAACTCCTAATATAATCCTTATTATAGGCCTATAGGTATGATCTCTAGGTGATTTACGCTTGGGCAGTGATACCATTGGGAGCTCAGAATTATTCGTATTTGATCCTATAGTCATGCTCTCTAAACAGTTTGTATTTGAACACGTGCTTGTTTTGTTTATACCTATATGCATGTTTTCTAGGCAGGCTGTTTGATAAGAATAGCAACAATGGTAGTTTAATTAATCAATTAAGGTTCTATAGACATGTTATCTAGGTGAGTATCAATGGAAGCAAGTCTCAATTACTTAATGCGATCCTATAGGCATGATATCTAACAACAAATAGCAATAGAGCAAATAACCAATGATGCTTGAATCTTATAGGCATACTATCTAATAGCGTATAGAAGTGGAGCATGTAAACAAGTGAAACACTTAGATTCTTTTATGCATGTTTTCTAACAGTGTACAGGAATAAGACATGTTGAGTAAGTGAAGTGCTTGGGGTTCTTATAAGCACGCAATCTATCAGTGTATAGAAATAGAGCATGTCAAACAAGATAGCAAATAAAACATTTAGACCCTATAGGATTGTTTTCTACCATTTTAAGCAAGAATAGAGTACACTAACTCAAAATTATTTGTTTATAAATTATTACAGGCGCAAAATAGAAGAATACATGCTCAAATGTTAAAACTAAAACGAGTACATGCCTAATAAACAAAACGAATCCAAGGGAGAATAACGACCTTGAGTAAGCTTATTCTTTACACAAATAGCAAATCCAGATCCAGGTACACCACAAAACATTAGAATGTATTAATTGCACGATACAAACTTCTACACGGACCCATACTAGGTCAGAATGGAGGACTCACTTACCCAAGAATTGCATATGAACAACTTAACCACATAGATTAATGAAATACACATGGCAATTGATTAAATAACTTTAAACCCTACTAACAACAATTCCCCTTAAGACATAGAGACAAGATTATATGACATATTGGCAGGGATCACATAAGACATATTTGTACTTGCATGATAGAAGCTAACTTGAAAGGATTGACTATCAAGGGATTGCAAAACTATACTTAAAGAGGTTTCAAACAAACATGGCTAGGACTAGCCTAAGGCACTATTAAATAGGGATTTGAACATGAAATCTAGGAGAATTGCTAGAGCTAAGTCGTGACATGGTAAGTGTCGCGCCCCCTTTTTTCCTCCGCAGAGAAATTCCGCATTCCGACATTCATGTGGGTAATAACTCATTTTGTTTTGGGATTGGGGTGTTTGAAGAGTCACCACCTAATGGATTATGATGTGTTAGGGCACCTAGAGAAATTAACTCTTAGACTAGTTTGTATTACCAGAGATTTAGGGTAAAGGGCTTGAAATAACCTTGGGGGGAAGGTGTTAGGAATCCCTCTCGGTCCACAACGGCGGGTCCTGGCCGAACTTATACTTATGTGAATTAGTCCTTTTAACAAATAAATAGTCTTAACACATACTTGAAAATAAGGGCATGTTTTGGCATTTTTAAGCACATGTATGATTTAAATAATGAAATAAAGGGAAAAGACTTGGACAAGTGGCACATATATAAAGGAAAGTAAAATTTATTTAAACAACGAAAATTGGAAAAGAGGGGTCCTAGGTTGGTTAGCCTACAAGATCACCCCACACAATGCTCGGTAATCACTCATCAATGAGGGGCTTCACGTAACATTAGCACATAGTCATCATATCCTTACTACCCAATTCCCTCCCCTTGGTCATATCCTAAAGCGTTCTAGCAACTTTGAAAAGTATCATATGCGTGCATTACCTATCCCTTCCTTGTGGACCTGGAGGTATTTTGGATCTCTAATTTAGATAGTTCTAGACTATCCTAAAGTATTTAAAGTGGAAAAGTTTAGGCGTCAATCAAAATAATTAGGATTGTATTTAAAGAGGGAACAATTAAACGCACATATTTGCCTCCGCAAACATAACAAGCAAGTGCACGTCTCAAACAATAGTTTCAAATATTTAGGAGAAAAACCCTAGAACGTGGTATCTAGGTGACCAGAGATTATACAACATTGAATTAAGACAAAGTATCAAAGACCTATTTAGCTTGCTTACTAATTTTAGACCTGTGAATGTGAACAGTCTTAAATAACAAAGTGTAGTTTTTATAGTTGCAGGATTTTAATCGTCCTATAGGCTTGCCTAAATGCATAATAGTGATGTCCTAAGGGAATGATATCTATATTGATTAGGAATGCAGTAAAACAGTAAAAAGATTTTTTAAAATGAAACTTGAGATCCTATAGGCGTGCTTTCTAGCAGTATTAATTTAAGGCAGTGTTTGAAAACTTATTAACGCAGCAGACAAATTAATTAATTAAACCGCTTCAAAATATATAAACATGAATTGAACTGACTGAACTATTTTAAGTCTTATAGGCATGACTTCTACTTAAGCATAAGGTAAAACAAACAACATTCATTTAACCAAAGTGAAACCCCTATAGGCATGGTATCTATAGAGCTGATTTTAACCCTATAGGCATGCTCTCTATTATTAAGCCATTTTTAGATCCTATGGAATGGTTTCAATTGTATGGAAGTAAGGCAAACATAACAAATACATTTGAATCAACATGGACCCTATAGGCATGGTATCTACCCAATTTAACCAAAATATATAACTACCCTCCCTTTTTCACTAATTACCCCACTGTTTGTTTACAATAATTATTACAGACCAATGAATTAAATGAAAAATTTACATATATAGAACAAAAATTAATCTACAGGGAGCTTGCAGTAGGCCCAAATGACTTCCAAGCCTCCAATAGCCTCAAATGGCCAAAGTTCCATAGCCAATTTCATGTCTAGCTGTGTTAGAGTTCCCTAAGTATCTCAAGGATCCTGGGCAGTGCTCACACCTAGACCTTTCTCAAATAATAACTGATTTAGGTGCAGTGTGGAAAGGCCAACTCTGACATGCAAGAGTTCAGAGAGATCTCAAGGATCTCAAGGCAGTACACATATTAGAGGGGCATGACCTAGTATTCTAAGAGTAAAGTGAGAGTGCTTGACATAGTTTTGAAAAGGTTTTGAAAATAGTACATAGATGAGTTTAAGAGTTAAAAGGTTTTCTGAAACAGGAAATAGTTTTGTGGTAAAAGACAGTTTGAGAAGAGTACCAAAACAACAGACAATCAATTGGTCATAAAACATCCAGTTTCAGAAAACACTTAACAAACAGATCTCAAATGAGGATAAAGGTATTGGGAACATAAGAGTCACATTGGGGGTACATAGATAGGGTATGAGGAAACATACAATCAACAAACTGCATAAAACACTTAGGATATTAGAGACTCAGTAGGATAGTCATGGACAATAAATAGTTAAGACATAGATCACAGTTGTAATATAGAAAGCCTTACATGTCTTGAACATGATTAAACATACAGGCAGGGTCAATCACTTACATCAAATAGCCAACATGATCACATAATTAGGGGATTGAACAGAATTCATAAACAGACTGGTTAAGTATCAAATAACTAGGTGAAGTTTAGATATGCTAATCATACATTGAACAGGACAGAGTTTAGATATGCTACACAAAGAAGTAAGATGGAATACAAGTTGAATTCATAGCTGATGAATGTCATGACCCCAATCCCGATCGTGATGGCGCCCAACACAATTGCTAGGCAAGCTTGACCATTTAACACTCTCAACCCGAGCATGAAGCTCAATACCAGTTAATTAAATATTTATAATAGATAATAAGGCTAAATGATTCAACTGATAGATAGAAACAACACTGAGAATCGTGATAACATCAATAAAACTCCCAAAGACCTGGGGGTCATGAGTCTAGAGCCTCTAACAATATAGAATAGTAAAACCTCAGTAATACAAATGTTCTAAAATGCGGAAAGATATAAGGGATAAAGTGAAGGAGTCGGGTCCTGCAGACGTCAGGAAGCTACCTCGACAACTCCGGAAGGCTCTAGAAAGTAGCAAATAGCTCGACTATGCTCCCGAGACACCTGAATCTGCACACATGGTGCAAGGAGTAAAGTGAGTACTTCCAACTCAGTGGTAATAGACATATATAATGGGTGACAGTAAGAAATCCCGAAATATAACGATGCAAGGCTATAACCAATGATTCTACACATCTAATGGTGGAACAACAACAAGTAATGACAGATAAAACAGACAGATATCGATGCATGAATGCAATTCACATGACCACTGCAGCGCGCAACCCGATCCATTTGGGTACCCGCGCTCACTGTGGGGGTTCAAACTCCGGAGGGGCTCCTACATCCCAAGCGCAATATCATCGTAGCATTCGCTGCGGCGTACAACCCAATCCACAATCAGTCCAGATATATGCATGTAAGCCACACAGGCACAATCAACTTTATCATTTTCAGTTCCAATTATTAGGAATTATATATTAAGTGTTTAAAACCTTAGAAATTTACTAATCATTTCGAGACAGTGTTTAACTCAGGACTGATATCATGAAAACATGCTAAACATCATAGAAACAATGATAATAATCCCTAAGGGATCCAAATAATCGGCATACAGCCCAAATATACTCATAACCATCCAAGTAGGAGATTTACCAACCAATTTCTAGCCAATGACACAGTATGAACATCACTCGGACGGACTAAGCCATAGTCCCCAATCACAAACGACCCCGCACTCACCGTAGAGTACGTGTCTCGCCTCAATATAGCGTCACAATGTGATATACTGGGGTTTCAAACCCTCAGGTCATCATCTACATCTATTACTCACCTCAAAACAGCCACAAGACTAGTCCGCTAAGCCTTTTCCTCTCGAAACGACCTCCTCGTGCGTCAAATCTGGCTAAAACCACAACGAATACATTACAATAGGCTAAAGAAACATAACCCAATCAAAAGAATTCGAAAAACACCAAGAATCACGAAGTTGGAAAAACTCGAGCCCTGGGCCCACTTCTCGAAAAATTACGAAATTCACATCACCGGATTCCTCATCTTGCCACAAGTCCGTACATACAAAATTCACAAGAATCGGAGTCCATTTGACCCCTCAAATCCTTAGTTTAAGCCCCCTTAAGTTTCAAGCCCTAACCTCAATTTTTTAACCTTTAATCCCTTGGGTTTTCAGTGTTAATCCATGATTTTACACCATAATAACGTATCCTAAGTCCAAGAATCCATACCTGATGAAAGCCGTCGAAACTCTCTTCAAAATCGCCCAAAATCTCCCTAGTCTGAAATGAAAATGTTATGTTCTATCAAAAATTTGCGAAGGTAAATTAAATGGTTCTGCCCAGTCCTTTTTGCTTCTGCGACAATTTTACTGCCTCTGCGGTTACCGCTTCTGCGGCCTTCCCACCATATCTGCGGTTTTCCCTAAGTCGCCCAGGACCGCTTCTGCAGTCCATAACCGTTTCTGCGGTGACCGCTTGTGCGGAACTTAGTCCGCTTTTGCGGAATCTCCCTAGCCAGCCAACTACCGCTTCTGCGATCACTTACCCGCTTCTGCGGAACCGCGTGTGCGGTCCATTTCCACAGAAGCGGAAATACCAGATGACAGCAAAATCTGACCTGCAACACACTTCGAAAACTCTCGTTTAACCACTCGAATTCGCACCCGAGGACCCCGGGACCTCAACCAAAAACACAGATGTGACCCAATACCTTACTCAAACTTGCTCGAACCGTCAATGCACTATAGTTAACATAAAAATCGTCAAATTTCCTCAAATCAAAACCTAAGTTCAACCAAAATTTCCGAAACTCGCATTTGATAAAAAACCCGACCAAACGACATCCAAATGACCTGAAATTTTTCACACACATCCATAATCACCTAACGGAGCTACAACAACTCTCGGAATTCCATTCTGACCCTCAGATCAAAATCTCGCCTATCAACCGGAATTCGCCAAAATTCAAACTTCGCCAATTCAAGCCTAATTCTACACCGAACCTCCAAATTCAATTCCGATCGCTCTCCTAAGTCACAAATCATCCCCCAAAGCTAACCGAATCACCGAAATTCACATCCGATCCCTCTAACTATATGGTCAACTTCCGGTTGACTTTTCCAAAACAAGCTTCCTTCTAAGAGGCTAAGTGCCTCATTTCCAACTAAAACCAATTCAATTCTACCCGATCAACTCAAATAATGATATTGAAACATAGAGTAACATAATATGGGGGAAACGGGGTGGTAACTCACGTGACGACGGGCCGGGTCGTCACATCCTCCCCAACTAAAACAAACGCTCGTGCTAGAGCGGGTCAAGAAACATACCTGGAGTCCCAAACAAGTGAGGATATCTGCTCCGCATCTCCCGCTCGGTCTCCCAAGTAGCCTCCTCCACGAGCCGACCTCTCCACTGCACCTTCACCGAAGCTATATCCTTTGATCTCAATCTCCGTACCTGACGACCCAAAATAGCCACTGGCTCCACATCATAGGTCAAATCATCATCCAACTGAACTGTACTAAAGTTCAACACATGAGATGGGTCCCCAACATACTTCCGGAGCATAGATACATGAAATACCGGATGAACTCCAAAGAGGCTGGGCGGCAAAGCAAGCATATAGGCCACCTCCCCAATCCTCCTAAGTATCTCAAAAGGGCCAATGAACCGCGGACTCAACTTCCCTTTCTTTCCAAATCTCATAACACCGTTCATAGGAGAAAGCTTTAATAAGAACTTCTCGCCCACCATATACGATACATCTCGAACCTTCCCGTCCGCATAACTCTTCTGACAAGACTGAGCTATACGAAGTCTCTCCTGGATCACTTTCACCTTATCTAAGGCATCCTGGACCAACTCTGTCCCCAATAACCTAGCCTCGCCGGGCTCAAACCAACCAACCGGAGATCTACACCGTCTCCCATATAAGGCCTCATACGGTGCCATCTGAATGTTGGACTAGTAGCTATTGTTGTAGGCAAACTCTGCAAGTGGTAAGAACTCAGCCCAAGAACCTCCAAAATCAATAACACATGCATGCAACATGTCCTCCAATATCTGAATGGTACACTCGGACTGCCCATCCGTCTGAGTATAAAACACTTTGCTCAACTCTACCTGTGTGCCTAACTCTCGCTGAAAAGTCCTCCAGAAGTGAGAAGTAAGCTGAGTACCCCTATTTGATATAATGGAAAGTGGGACCCCATGCAACCGTACAATATCCCGGATGAAAATCTCTGCTAACCGCTCCGAAGAATAGGTGGCACACACCGGAATGAAGTGCGCGTACCTGGTCAGCCGATCCACAATCACCCAAATCGAATCAAACTTCCTCGTTGTCCGAGGGAGACCACTCACAAAATCCATAGTAATCCTCTCCCACTTCCACTCGGGAATGTCTATGCGCTGAAGCACACCACCGGGCTTCTGATGTTCATACTTGACCTGCTGACAATTAAGACACCGAGCTACATAACTCAATATCTTTCTTCATTCTCCTCCACCAGTAATGCTGTCTCAAATCTTGATACATCTTCGTGGCACCTGGATGAATAGAATACCGCGAGCTGTGGGCCTCCTCCAATATAAACCCCCGAAGCCCATCCACATTGGGCACGCAAATCTGGCCCTGCATCCTCAACATACCATAACTATCAATAGTCACATCCCTGGCATCATCATGCTGAACCCTGTCCTTAAGGACAAGAAAATGTGGATCATCATACTGGCACTCTCTGATGCGGTCATACAAGGAAGATCGGGAAACCACACACGCCAACACCCGACTAGGCTCCGAAATATCTAGCCTCACCATTCGATTGTCCAAGGCCTGGACATCAACTGCAAAGGGCCTCTCCCCATTTGGAATGTATGCTAAACTACCCATAATTACCGCCTTTCGGCTCAAAGCATCGGCCACCACATTAGCCTTCCCCGGATGATACAAAATGGTAATGTCACAATCCTTGAGCAACTCAAGCCACCTCCGCTGCCTCAAATTAAGATCCTTCTGTTTGAACAAATGCTGAAGGATGCGATGATCAGTATATACCTTATAAGATATGCCATATAGGTAGTGCCTCCAAATCTTCAAAGCATGAACTATAACAGCCAACTCCAATCGTGTACGGGGTAATTCTTCTCACGAGGCTTCAACTGACGAGAAGCATATGCAATAACTCTACCCTCCTGCATTAACATACATCTGATCCCAACTCTCGAAGCATCACAATACACGATGTAAGAACCTGAAGCTAAGGGCAGAACTAACACTGGAGTTGTGGTCAAAACTGTCTTGAGCTTCTGAAAGCTCTCCTCGCACTCGTCCGACCATACAAATGGTGCACCCTTCTGCGTCATCTTGGTCAAGGACGAAGCAGTAGATGAAAAACCCTGGACAAACCGGCGATAATAACCTGCCCAGTGTTAAAAATAGCGTGAAGCGAGGAAAAGCGACAACCCCAATTTCACGAAAAGCGAGAAGCGAGAAGCGAAGCGCTCACTTTTTTGAAGTGAAGCGGATTTTTTTTAAAAAAAAATTAAAATAAATACGGCATAGACAACACATGTAATTTTAGATGCGATTTTTGACAATAGATTCCTCTATTTGTAATCTTATCACAAAAAAAACAACTAATGGCCATCTTGTTGGTCTCGTTAACTCTTTCAGAGTAAGCCCAAGCCGGGTCTTTCCTATCTTCTTTTGGCGCCATGAAAATAACAACTACGTAACACATAAGAAAGGCAATAAGAACTAAGAATAATATATATATATATATATATATAATTGGGCAGAAATTGGGCAGAAACTGGTAGAAATTGAACAAAAACTGAGCAGAATTTGGGCACGAAACGGGGCAAAATTTTTCTGAAAAAATTTTGCCAGCATTTTGGTGCTTTTTGGACGTTTAGAAAGAAAAATAAAAAGAAAAAGAAAAAGAAAAAGAAAAAGAAGAAGAATGAAAATAAAAACATACCTATTGAAACTTGAAAGAAGTTGTTGACTTATTGTAACGTTGAAGAAGAAGAAGAACCCTACTTTGCTTGAACAAATCGTTGCTTCATGTGAGGAAGAAATCGCTGGTTTTTTTAGAAAGAAGAGGCTGGTTTATAATCCTATTTGCTACTGAAGAATGACTAAAACAGAAGACTCGCTCCATTTTGGTCTTTTAATTGAAAAAGACCCAGTTGGGCTTTTATTTTCAGAAGCGCTCGCATCTACCGCTTTCTACTGCTTCTCACTTTTTTGGCAGAAGCAGTCGCTTTTCTCTACCTGAGCCGCTTTTAACTGGAGTAGCGCCCAACCTCCCGCTCCGCTTCGCTTCTCGCTAAAGCGAGGAAGTGGGCGCTTTTCTGAACACCGAACCTGCCAAACCGAGGAAACTCCAAATCTCCGTGGCTGAGGACGGTCTAAGCCAACCCTGCATCGCCTCTATCTTCTTTGGATCAACTTGAATACCATCGCTAGACACCACGTGTCCCAGAAAAGCCACAGACCCAAGCCAGAACTCACACTTGGAGAACTTTGCATAAAGCTTCTCTTCCCTCAATCTCTGTAATACCACTCTCAAATGCTGAGCATGATCCTTCTGACTACGCGAGTACACCAGGATATCATCAATAAAAACGATAACAAATGAATCCAGATACCGCTGAAACACACTGTTTATCAGATGCATGAACGCAGTTGGGGCATTGGTCAGTCCGAAAGACATAACTAGAAACTCATAATGCCCATATCTCATCCTGAAAGCTCTCTTCATAATATCAGAATCCCTAATCATCAGATGGTGATAGCCTGAACGGAGATCAATTTTCGAGAATACCCTTGCTCCCTGGAGCTGATCAAACAAATCATCAATGCGCAGTAGTGGATACTTGTTCTTCACTATCACCTTGTTCAACTGCCTATAATCAATGCACATCCTCATTGTGCCATCTTTCTTCTTCACAAATAAGACCGGTGAACCCCGCGGTGACACACTCGGGCGAATGAACCCCTTATCTAGGAGTTCCTGAAGCTGCTCCTTCAATTCCTTTAACTCAGCTGGTTCCATACGATAGGGAGGAATAGAGATGGGCTGAGTGCCCGGCACTAGATCAGTACCAAAATCAATATCCCTGTCCGGCGGCATGCCCAGAAGGCCTGCTAGAAACACATCTGGAAAATCCCTCACAACGGGCACATAATCAAGACTAGGAGTCTCAGCTCCAACATCTCTCACAAAATCCAAGTACGATAAACAACCTTTCCCAACCATCCGCTGGGCCTTTAGGAAAGAGATCACCCTGCTGGGAACATAATCGGTCGAACCTCGCCACTCTATCCTCGGAACAACTGGAATAGCCAACGTAACTATTTTGGCATGACAGTATAGAATAGCATGGTATGGAGATAGCCAATCCATACCCAAAATCACATCAAAATCTACCATGCCCAACAACAACAAGTCAACTCGGGTCTCCAGACCCCCAATAGCCACTAGACAAGATTGATATACATGATCCACAATAATAGTATCACCCACTGGGGTAGATACATGCACAGGCAAGGCAAGATAACCACGGGTCGTACCCAGATGATAGGAAAAATATGAAGACACATAAGAGTGTGTAGACCCGGGATCAAATAAAATAAAAGCATCCCTGTGGTAGACTGAGATAATACCTATGATAATAACATCTGATGCAATGGCGTCCCTCTTGTCTGGGATAGCATAGAACCGAGTCTGACCACCACTAGGTCGATCTCCACCCCTAGCTGTCTAAACCCCACCCCTACCTGACTGGGATGGTGCTGAAGTAGATGAAGTAGAAGATGAGGGTTGATCCCTCTATTGAGACCGACCACCACGAAGCCGAGGACACTATCTCCTCATGTGGCCAAACTCACCGCACTCATAGCAACTACCCGGTGCTGGAAAAGGGGACTGAAGAGAACCCCTTGCTGCTGAAGAACCCTGGGCCGAAGAAGCAGGAGTAGAGCTCTGAGCTGGAAGGGCACTAAGTGAAGGCTGGTCCTGCTCAACTCCCTGATGACCACGACCTGAAGAAGCCCCACTGTACTCTGGGCGACCTGACTGAGGAGGCCTGAAGGAACGACCTTTGCCACGCTAGAACTGGCCCCTACACGGAGCACCACTGAAACTACCTGAACCTCGAGGCCTTTTGGCCTCCCTCTCCTCACGCTCCCGACAGCGATCTGTCTCAATCTGTCGAGCCATGTCGACTACCTTCTCAAATGAAGTGGCTACAACTCTCTCTCTCTCGTCATCAAAATGCGGATTGGATAGTTGAGGCCATCCACAAACCTTCTAATCCTCTCCCAATCTGTCGGGATCATCCAAGTAGCATGCGGAGCTAACTGCATAAACCTCAACTCATACTGGGTCACAGTCATGTCCCCCTGAATCAACCACTCAAACTGACGATGCAGCTCCTCCCTACGAGACTGCGACACATACTTCTCTAGAAAGAGAGTGGAGAACTACTGCCGTGTAAAGGGCGCTGCTCCAACAGGCCTATGCCTCTCAAACTCCTCCCACCATGTAAATTCAGGCCCTGAGAACTAGAAGGTAGTAAAATCCACTCCACTTGACTCCAAAATCCTTGCAGTGCGAAGCATACGCTGACACTTGTCCAGAAATCCCTGGGCATCCTCACCCTCAGTACGACTGAACGTTGGAGGTTGGAGCCTACCGAACCTCTCTAGTCGACGCTGCTCGTCGTCTGGCATCACTGGAACCATATAATCTGGGGCTGGTGCGACTGGCACAACTGGAGCAACCGGTGTAACTGGCTAAGCTGGTGCTGCTTCTGGTGTCTGTAATCCTTGAACAACCTGTTCGGGTGTGCGAGCTGCGGGGGTCTGATGACCACCCCTGTCTGAGAAGTAGCTGTGGCAGTAGTTGGTGAGACTGCCTGATCCAGACCAGTGCAGACGGATAAGATCTGAGCTAAAGCCTCCTGAAGACCAGGAATCACGATGGGCACTGCCGGTGCCTGAACAGGTGCTGCTGGAGCATCCACAGCTGAAGGCTGGTCATGAATGAGGGCAACTGGTGGGTGGTGCTGCCCCTGCTGCTCTGCCTCCACCACGACCACGGCCGCATCCACGGCCTCTAGCGGCTGGCAATGATGGTCGTCCGCCACGTCTGGTACTCGCCATCTACGAGAGAAATAGAATATAGAAGTTTAATTCTCGGAACAACAAAGCCGCACGACAAGAGTTCAAGAATATCAAGTGTTTCCTAAAGGTTCTGCAGCCTCTCGAGGATAAATACAGACGTCTCCGTACTGATCCGCGAGACTCTAGTAATCAGCTCATGACTCATGAGGCCTAGTAACCTAGGCTCTGATACCAACTTGTCACGACCCCAATCCCGATCGTGATGGCGCCCAATACAATTGCTAGGCAAGCCTGACCATTTAACACCCTCAACCCGAGCATGAAGCTCAATACCAGTTAATTAAATATTTATAATAGATAATAAGGCTAAATGATTCAACTGATAGATAGAAACAACACTGAGAATCGTGATAACATCAATAAAACTCCCAAAGACCTGGGGTTCATGAGTCTAGAGCCTCTAACAATACAGAATAGTAAAACCTCAGTAATACAAATGTTCTAAAATGCGGAAAGATATAAGGGATAAAGGGAAGGATTCGGGTCCTGCGGATGTCAGGCAGCTACCTCGACAATTCCGAAAAGCTCTAGAAAGCAGCAAATAGTTCGACTATGCTCCCGAGATACCTGAATCTGCACACATGGTACAGGGAGTAAAGTGAGTACTTCCAACTCAGTGGTAATAGACATATATAATGGCTAACAGTAAGAAATCCCGAAATATAACGATGCAAGGCTATAACTAATGATTCTACATATCTAACGGTGGAACAAAAACAAGTAATGACGGATAAAACAGACAGATATCGGTGCATGAACGCAATGCAATGCACATGACCACTGCGGCGCGTAGCCCGATCCATTTGGGTACCCGCACTCACTGTGGCGGTTCAGACTCCGGAGGGGCTCCTACAGCCCAAGCGCAATATTATCGTAGCATTCGCTGCAGCGTACAGCCCGATCCCTAATCAGCGCAGATATATGCATGTAAGCGACACATGCACAATCAAGTTTATCATTTTCAGTTCCAATTATTAGGTATTATAGATTAAGTGTTTAAAACCTTAGAAATTTATTAATCATTTTGAGACAACGTTTAACTCAGGACTGATATCATGAAAACAGTGATAATAATCCCTAAGGGATCCAAATAATCGGCATACAGCCCAAATATACTCATAACCATCCAAGTAGGAGGTTTACCAACCAATTTCTAGCCAATGACACAATATGAACATAACTCGGATGGACTAAGCCATAGTCCCCAATCACAAATGACCCCGCACTCGCCGTAGAGTATGTGTCTCGCCTTAATATAGCATCACAGTGTGATATACCGGGGTTTCAAACCCTCAGGTCATCATCTACATCTATCCCTCACCTCAAACCGGCCACAAGACTAGTCCACTAATCCTTTTCCTCTCGAATCGACCTCCTCGCGCGTCAAATCTGGCCAAAACCACAACGAATACATTACAATAGGCTAAAGAAACATAACCCTATCAAAAGAATTCGAAAAACACCAAAAATCACGAAGTTGGCAAAACCCGAGCCCTGGGCCCACTTCTTGAAAAATTACAAAATTCACATCACCGGATTTCTCGTTTCGCCACGAGTCCGTACATATAAAATTCACAAGAATCGGAGTCCATTTGACCCCTCAAATCCCTAGTTTAAGCCCCTTTAAGTTTCAAGCCCTAACCTCCATTTTTTAACCTTTAATCCCTTGGGTTTTCAGTGTTAATCCATGATTTTACACCATAATAACATATTCTAAGTCCAAGAATCCATACCTGATGAAAGCCCTCGAAACTCTCTTCAAAATCTCCCAAGTTCGAAATGAAAATATTATGTTCTATCAAAACTTCGCGAAGGTTAAATTAAATGGTTCTGCCCAGTCTTTTTCGCTTCTGCGACAATTTTACTGCCTCTGAGGTTACCGCTTCTGCGACCTTCCCACCGCAACTGCGGTTTTACCTAAGTTGCCCAGGACCGCTTCTGCGGTGACCGCTTATGCGGAACTTAGTTCGCTTCTGCGGAATCTCCCTAGCCAGCCAACTACCGCTTCTTGGATCACTTACCCGCTTCTGCGGAAATGGACCGCAGAAGCGGAAATACCAAATGATAGCAAAATTTGACCTGCAACACACTTCGAAAACTCTCGTTTAACCACTCGAATTCCCCCCCGAGGCCCCTGGGACCTCAAACCAAAAACACAGATGTGACCCAATACCTTACTCAAACTTGCTCGAACCATCAAAACACTATAGTTAACATCAAAATCATCAAATTTCCTCAAATCAAAGCCTAAGTTCAACCAAAACTTCCAGAAACTCGCATTCGATCAAAAACCCGACCAAAGACGTCTGAATGACCTAAAATTTTGCACACACATCCAAAATCACCTAACAAAGCTACAACAACTCTCGAAATTCCATTCCGACCCTCGGATCAAAATCTCGCCTATCAACCGGAATTCGCCAAAATTCAAACTTCGCCAATTCAAGCCTAATTCTACACTGGACCTCCAAATTCAATTCTGATCGCTCTCCTAAGTCACAAATCATCCCCCGAAGCTAACCGAATCACCGAAATTCACTTCTGAGCCCTCTAACTATATGCTCAACTTCCGATTGACTTTTCCAAAACAAGCTTCCGTCTAAGAGGCTAAGTGCCTCATTTCCAACTAAAACCATTTCAATTCTACCCCGATCAACTCAAATACTGATATTGAAACATAGAGCAACATAATATGGGAGAAACGGGGCAGTAATTCACGTGATGACGGGCCAGGTCGTCACAATGAACTAGTGCAGTAATGAAACACATAGGGTTTGGATTTCAAAATTTAACTAGAGGCATACCAGTTGAAGAAAAGAATGCAGAATATAAAGCAAATATAGTTCCAATATGTAGTAGCTGGCTAGACCAGTGAATATCACAAGTAGCAGAGGTGAAAAAGAGAGCTTTAGAGTGTAAGTGTATTTTTGTGAACTAATCTTTGTCGTTAGAAGTGAGAATAGGATGGAGTTTCTATATAGTAATCAAAAGCTTAGCAAAATAAGGTAATGGATAAATTAAGTAGCAATAAGAGAAATTCAGGGAATCAATCACATGTAAAAATCAGTAAGTCTTCCCTTTAATCAAGGGATAATCAATTGTAAAAGAAGTACAAATACTTAAGGAAAGACATCGAGTACAAAGTAGGTAATTAGGGGTGAATATGATGATGTCCAAATCCACTACTAAAAAGTAAGTGGACACGGTTGCAAGCAATATAATTTACCCAATTATGAATCAGAGTCGAATCCCATAGAGAATAATATATAGGGGATTAGGAATGTAAGATAATGATCACTTGTTATGCAATGCCAAACGCTAAGAATTTGTTTGAGAAAATGTTTATACCTAAATGTGGAAATGTAAACTAACCTAGAAAGCAAGTAAAATGATCAATGTCTACAAGGATGAATGCGACGGGAATTACATTAAAGTAACGATCTAATGTATTTCTTGATTTTACAAATATGAGCGAGCTTATGTTAATTATTCACGAGTAATAATTCTATATTAGCTTCTTCCAAAGACTAACAAGATTTTCTAATTGAATTATCCCTAAAATAATTAAGAGATTAAGCACTCCCAGATATGGCTACAAGTAGTTCAATCCTATCCCTAGGTAGAATCCATAAAATGAGGGTTAAAACCTCAAATTCTTGTTAATTAATCTTTCCCAACCCAAATTATCTTTTCCAAAATTAATTCGGAGTTAATGGGCGAGTCCTAGGGTTAGCTAATCCCTTTGAAAACATTAAAGAACAAGAATAATTAAAGAAATAATAGCTCACTTCATAAATAAATGAAAATCACTCAATACATAAGCACAACAAGGTATTTAATCCACACTTTAACTGTGAATATTTCCATAAACAAGATTCAAGTGTTGGAAATAAATACTACATGCTTAAATATTCAATACATAGCATGTAAATGAAGAAATAAACATAAATGGGTAAGAATTCCTTAACCACAAGCTTGAAATCTTCAAAACCCAAGTGTATGTGCAAAACTCTAGCTTCAAGACTTGTTCTCTCTAGTTCTAAGATCTGAAAATATGCCAAACGATACCCAAAATATCTGCTACGATTAGTATAAAAATGTGGTGAAGATGCGTGTGTTCTAATGTTAGAGGAAGATGATTGCAGATTTTTCTTGGAATGTACTTACAAATGCATTATTATTAAGTTTCGGAAGATATGAAACTGGAATTAAGGTATAAGAAACAAAAGTATTTGATGTTAAAGAAATAAAGTTTAATGCACATAATAATTTACCAAATCGTAGTTGTCGACGAATGAATCAGTCATAACCATTTCAAATGTTGGAGGATTCTCTCATTCGTTATCACTGCTAGTAGAAGAGTAAGCATCACTGCTAGTGGAAGTGTAAAATATGGCTCGTTTGGTAGAGGAAGAGTCATCCATAGCTTAGGGTTTGAGTTTGTGAGTGTGTTTTATATTTTGAGTATGTGACTATATATATAAGGACACGCAGAGCATATCACGGTTAAATACTACATTTTGTATGAATATATATAGCATGGTTAAATACTATATTTTGTGTGTTGTCTTGTCGGTCGGAAAAGCTGACCGACTGCGACAAAACTATTTCGTTTCAGAAAAAGTCAATATGCATATCTCGGTTAAATACTACGTTTTGTGTCAACATGTATAGCACGGTTGAATACTACGTTTTGTGTGTTGTCTTGTCGGTCTTAGAAGCTGACCGACTGCGAAAAAGCTGTTTCTTTTCAGAAAAAGTCAATATGCATATCGTGGTTATAATACTATATTTTGTGTCAATATGTATAGCGCAGTTGAATACTACGTTTTGTGTGTTGTCTTGCCCATAAATAACGGTCGTGCTCTAGTTATTTTCTACGCTTAACAATAACTAATAGCAAATATTTCCATAAAAGCAAGGTTTTTTTTACGCTTTAAGGAATGTCTGAACCACTTTATGTGCGAGTGCGGCAAAAAATGTATGACAAGACTGTTGGGATGATGGTGAAGCTGGACGCCGCTACTGGATGTGTATGAACAAGTTTTATAGGGTTCCCGATGAAACTGTTACATTTTTAAGGTATGGATTGATGAAACCTGTCTACTAAAAAGAAAAGTTGCAGTATCTTCATTTTTTGACCTTAAAACAGTGGGAAAGAGAGCGACAATACAAACAGGAAGTTACGGAGTTGTTGATACCCACTTTTTCCTCACATATTTTTAATACATATATATAGTTTCAAAATAGTACATATGCAAGTTACAAGCATGCATAAGTATCTTTATAATTTTTTCATAATTTTAAAGGCTCCAAATCAAATTATTTCTTCTCTTTTTATTATATAATTATCCAATAATTATTCTTCAAATTACTTTTGTGATGATTTAGCCATCTAAATTCATTATTTATGCCAACATAGTGTTTAAATATTTTTACTGCTTTTTTATTGTAATTACATTTATATTTTTGGGCTAAATTGCATATGTTTGCAATAGTAGCCAATACTAATATATAATTACATTATTCAGACATAAAATGGTATTTTATATTTTTAAAATGTTAAATAACTCTTTTAAATCATTTTAGTAAACAAATATATTGTTGGAACTCATTTTTATTTTTTTATAAAATATTTAGTTATTAAAAGTGCTATTTAAAATCTAGCCCTAGTTTATATTAATTCTAATCCTAAATTGGACCCAACAACCAGCCCAATTCACCCAAATATACCCAGCTCAATACCCATCTGCCCCAACCCAATACCCGGGCAAATCATGGCTGTTGATCATTGTGATCAACGGTCCAAGTTGACCCTCACCTAATTAAACCCAATGATTGCCCCAAAAAACCCTCTCGTTTCCCCACATATCACGTTGTTACCTAATCCTCTCCTCTCTCAAATTCTCTTAAACCTATCCCTAATCGGGTGTCGATGTCACTCATCTATGGCTATATATGGCGGTTTTCCACCACCCCAGGCCTCTAGTAGCCTCTCTTGTACTGGTATTACCATCTCCAGGGTCCTCAATGGACCACGGTTAGTTAGCTTGCATCTATGGCCATTTCTCGCCTGTTTT
This sequence comes from Nicotiana glauca, assembly GCA_026770625.1. Lineage (NCBI taxonomy): Eukaryota > Viridiplantae > Streptophyta > Magnoliopsida > Solanales > Solanaceae > Nicotiana > Nicotiana glauca. Next base: position 59,356 of record MU725931.1, read on the forward strand.
TGGCTGACCTCGTTTGATTCCGAGTGAGATATTTCTATATCTATGGGTTTCTAGGTTTTATTCTTCATCTATATGATTGTTCTTCTCGAAACCCTAATTTCTTTCTTCTAAGATGGTTTGGACCTATTGCATATGAGTTTTCCAAGAACCTTTTGGTTTTTACAAGAATCGTGTAATTTTCGAAAGATTTTCCATTTTTTCTAAACTAGGTTCCAGAAATTTCTTTTTTCCAAAACATTTGGTAATTTCGAGTGTTTAATCTTCTATTTCCTATATGTTCTAACCGATTTCATAGGGTTTGCTCTAATCCTTAACTCAATTATACTAAAAGCCTTAATTTTCGACATTCTTCGTGTGGTTTCTGAGTATTTGTGTACTGACTGTGTTCTTGCCTTGGTTCTTGTGATTTTTCTTTAGCCATTTAGATGTCTCGTGCTTTTCTTATCCTAATATTCCTCTACTGAGTTTCTTGGTTTAACATTTTTACTGATTATATATGTTTGTGTTCATTCTGACTATTCACGTTAAGACCTATATCTTTCTCCTTAAATCATTGTCGTTTTCTTGATTTAACAATTTGTTTCATTAAAGTTATGTGTCGAATCTTGACTATTTATTTCTTACCTTATTTTGTCTACGAAACTTGCTGACTCTTTACGTGATTTTCTCTTTGATTGAACCATTGAATATTCTAAAATTCTTATTTCCTGGTTTGATTTGAACTCATTTCCTTAACAACACTTTTGATTCTTACCTCTTTACCCGGTTTGATTAAACTTCTTGCCTTTAATTAGTTTTCCCTTGCCTTATTTGTTATTTTGCTGATTATTACTGATTGTTTCCTTAAATGAAACTCCTGTTCATTCACCCCTAATTACCTACTCTATACTTAAGCCGTACTCGATTTCCTTCCTTAAATATCTATCCTGCTTTTACCGTTGATTGATTATCCCTTGATTAAATGGAAGACTTATTGATTTACATGTGATTGATTCCATAAATTGCCTTAATTTTTACTTAATTGAACCCTTACCTTATTTTGTTAAGCTTTTGATTACTATATAAACTTCCTCTTATTTTATCTTCAACAACGAATAACAGTTCAAGATACTACTACTTTTTATACTCTAAAAAGTCTCTCTTTCTACTCTCTTTGCTACTTCGATCCCTATTATTCTAGCCGACTGCAAGTCAAGGCTGAAAATTGCACAATACCTTGCTCACAATCTTGTGTTATCTTTCTTTAACTAGGTATTCTTTTGATTAATTTTTAATAATCAAAACCTATGTGTTTACTTACTACTTTAGTTTGTATGGCCTGAGTTTATTCTTGCTCCTATTTACTGCTCACCAAGCATGCCTAATACTGCCTATTCAAATCTATGAGCATTATGTTTCCACTCTACTTGTTTGTTTGTTATTTTATTTAACATGTCTACATATCTAACTGGCTTGTTTGACTGACTTCTATTTATATAGCATGCCTAGACTCTGCCTTTGTGCAATTGGCATGCCTTCACCTGTAAATACTAGCGTAGCACCTACGACTTTGCATGTTCTGCCTCACTCCTGCTTAGTTAATTACTCTCCCTAGAGTGGCTTCAACATGTTTCTGTTTTGACTTTTGCTGCATGACCTGCATTCTACCTACCATTTCTATAGAACCCCCTCAAAACCCTATGTATCTTATTGTCTGTGTGGTTCATTAAGGTGTACTCTCTATGTTCCCGATCCCTCTTCCCTTTGTGTGAAAGCTGCTTGCCGAATTTACTTCCTAAAGCTTGTTCGTTCTCTGTCTTGTGTTCTGATTGCAAAATTGCATCTTTACACTTTCCCTCAAAGTGTTTTATCACTAATGGTTTTCAGAAGTTCTTTTCAGTCCTAAAACCTTTATATTATACCCTTTCAAACCATTATGCACTTCCACTTACTCTAAGAATACTAGGTCTTGCCCCTCTGATATGTGTATTGCCTTGAGATCTCTCTGAACTCTAGCATGTCAGGACTGGCATTTCCACACTGCACCTAAATCAGTTATTATTTGATAAAGGTCTAGGTGTGAGCGCTGCCCGGGATCCGTGAGGTCCTTTGGGAACTTTGACACATCTAGACATGAAATTGGCTATGGAACTTTGGCATTTGAGACTACTGGAGGCTTGGAAATCATTTGGTCCTACTGTAGTCTCCCTATAGATTAATTGTGTTTTATTTATGTAAATTTCTATTCAATTCATTGTTCTATAATAATTGTTGTAAACAAAAAGTGGAGTGCTTAGTGAAAAAGGGAGGGTATTTATATATTGTGTGTAAAATTGGGTAGATACCATGCCTATAGGGTCCATGTTGCTTCAAATGTGTTTTAGATAACATGCCTATAGGATCTGCTTTGGTTTAAAATAAGTTATGTTTGCTTTACTCCACAATTAGAAGCCATGCCTATAGGTTCTACATTAGCTTTTAATAATTGGATACCATGCCTATATGAATTAAAATCATCTTTAGTATAAATCATGCCTAGAGGAGTTAAAATCATCTTTAATATAAATCATGCCTATAGGAGTTAAAAACAGCTTTAATAGAAATCAGGTCTCTCGACGCCCCCGTCTTTCCTATATCGTGGACGGGCTATCCGAAAATCGGGTATACGACATTATGGGAGGACAACTCTTATTCCCTTGCGAGAATTGGGTTTTGGAATTTTTGAGAGTCGCCACCTAATGATTATAGTGCATTAAGATACTTTTAGAGAGAGAAGAAATTGAGAATAGAAACCAGAGTTTGGGTAAGGGCTTAAAGATTATCTCGAGGGGAAGGTGTTAGGCACCCTTCAAGATCCACTAGTGGGGTTCCCGGCCATGCTATAATTGTGATTTTAAGAAGGTAGAAGAAACAAATAAAGTTTGCACATAATAATTACAAATAATTTTAAAGCTTTAAAAAAAGGAAGAAAGGGATGGACAGTTTTTTTTTAAAAAGGAATTAATTAAAGGAAACGGAATTAGAAGAAAACATTGTAAGTAAAAGAAAAGAAAAGGGGGTCCTAGGTTTATACATAATATGGATCACATCAATGCAATACCCGGCGTACACTCCTCAGAAGAGTGGTCGCACGTGATATTAGCACACCGGTCATCATATCCATATTCTACCCTTCCCACCCCGTTAAGGTATGAACCGACTGATATAGTTTAGTCTTCCCAAGAAACTCATCACGTCATTCTTGTTCTTTGGTGGTGGCAATTCTTGGATGGCTTTGACCTTTGACAGGTCCAATTCTATCCCTCGACGGCTCGCGATGAAACCTAGTATTTTTCCGGCAGGAACCCGAATGCACACTTGGCGGGATTCAGTTTCAGATTATACCTTCTCAGTCTGTTGAAGAACTTTCTCAGATCTTCCATATGATCAGTGGCTTTCTTTGATTTGATGATGACTTCATCCACATATACCTCGATCTCCTTGTGTATGATGTCGTGAAAGATAGTAGTCATGGCTCTCATATAGGTGGCACCAGCATTCTTCAACCCAAATGGCATCATTTTGTGACAATACATTCCCCACTGTGTGATGAAAGCCGTTTTCTCAACATCTGGATGAATGTAGAGGTCCTCATAATTTAACCCTTCCATACCTTTGTTACCTTCCACGCCCTGAACCCGGCTGGTCAATTTCTTGAGTTCTGCTGCTAATTCCTGATAAGGGATTCCTTGTCATCAGACTCAGGTGCATTTGAGATTGGTTGGGTGTAGTGGGGGTACAATATCCACATAAATAGAAGTGTTGTGGAGATGGTCATTGGTGGTGTTTAGTGGCTCGGGAATAAGTAATGGAGTGTTATTTGGAGTGTGGCATGTGTTGCAGTGAGTGGGTTGTATCTGTGGTTGTGGGATATTTTGTGGAGGTGCGGGATTCTGGGGGTTAACATCAGGACCAGCAAGAGTGAATGATAGGCTTTCCAAGTTCCGAACCTGGTCCAATTCTTCCTGGAATTTCAGCAATTTCTGCTCAAGATGAGAAGCAGTTCCCTTAGCAATTGGGGTACCCTGAGAAGTTTCCTCCTTTTAGATCTCCTTTCTAGCACTTGCGTCTCCCATTTTGCCTTTGTTCTTGTTTCTGATAGGACTCGGAGGAGGAGGAGGTAGAGGGCCCTTGGATCTTGTAGAGTATGCTGATGGTGCCAGAATGAATGAACTAACCTTTGGGGAGGGGAATAATAAAAGAAAAACAAAAAGGTAACAAGTTAGTGCGGGTCATGAGGAAAAAATGTTGCAGTATTTAAATACGTTGTGCGGAAAATAAAGATCGCGTCCTAGTTTTGGTGCCTCGTTGTGCCCGAGGTAGGCCTAGCGACAAATAGTTTTGGAGAACTTATAATGATTAAATGCCTCATTTTATTGATAAAAATAATACGAATCCAAAACGAAGCTAAATGATAGAAAGTAAATGTCACTAGTGGCCATTGGCCTTGTTACATCATTAAGGCAAAATAAAGGACTCCTGACTACTTGGTCCCAGAAGGACCTTCCCCAGATTTGGCATCTTTGTCCCCCTCGAACTACTCCACCAACTCGCGTAGTCCTAGAAGCAAGTAGGCTCGGGCCAGATGTCCGCCTGCATTTCCTTCAGCGTTTTGGCAATCTTCGATCCTCTTGATGAACTTTCCCACCAGCTCTACTAGACCCCGCTCCAAATACCCTAGCCAGTTGTTAGCGCTGACAGCCATTTCTTTCCATACTTCGATCAATTTCTGATGGGCTTCTTGTATTTCCTGATGCTCACTTTCACACTCTCGAATTCTCTTGCGCAGTTGATTACACTTAGCATGTGCTTCAGCATGCTCGTCAATAATTCTATGACCTCAAACAAATCCCGGCTGACCCATGCCATTGTTTTCTAACCAACCGGAATAGTGCGACACACAACTGGTGCGATACCTATCTGGATCAATGGATTCTTTCTCCAAAATGATTTTGCAATGCCACAAATGCTGATCTTGGCACTTGTGAGGGCTATCGTCGTCCTGGAAATCGTCCCTGAGGTGACTTGTTTTATCAACCCTTGGTATGATTTGTTTTCTTCCAGCTTGCCTCATGGCTCGGAGAGGAACGTAAGGATAAGTTCCTCTCAAACCAATCAGTATGAGAAATGGCGTATCTCAGGATCGAATAATAAATTCATCCGTAGGGAACCACTCAAACATCCATTGTACCTGGTCTTCCTTCAGATTTTCGAACAATTCTACCCATCCTCTGGCGTCCTTCGGCTGAGTGAACATTTTAGGCATATAATTCCTACACCTTGGTTGATGGAAGGCAATATGATCATCCCAATCTCTGCATAGGATCTCTTGTCGGTATTCCACTTTCTGGAGGTGTTCCATGAGCCAAAGCTGAAGTAATAAGTTGCAACCCTCAAAATGACTGCCTTGTTGTTGACATTTGTTCAAGGCGCGATATATCTCGGCGACGATCATGGGCACTATACTGAAAGTTTGCCTACCAATCCCTTCCATCAAAGTTTTGGTTACCATGGCTAGTCTGGTGTGGATCCTAGCCTTCTTCATAGGGAACACGATCATTCCCAAAAATCAAAACATGAAGACAAAGACCCTTCTATGGACATGCCCCAATGAGGTGATAGCAAATTCATCTGAATAGGTGCGGTATGACTTGCTATGGTCGTACCTCTCGTATAGATAGTCAAATGGGATGTAGGAGTCTTTTAAACATGTTAAGTCTGGGTTTTTCTTCAGTCCCATCATTTTAAAGAAACCCCTTCCTTTACGATTCTCTGGCATAAGCAAACCCGGAGTCTCCCAAGGAATTCCAGCTAAACCCCCTATTTCTTCAAGTAAAGCAGTCATTTCAAGGTCCCCAAAGCGGAACACAGACTTGTCACTATCCCAGAACAATATCGCAGCCTCTATGATTCTATTGTTAGGCTGAATCTCTAGAAGAGAAGGTAGATTCCCTAAGTACTTGCGGACGAGTGTCTGATCACTACAATGGAGGTCGTTCCACCAGTTCAGCAGCCTTGGATGAATGTTGGTTACCATGCCAAATCTGGGGATCTCGTGCCTCATTTTCTGCAAAACAGAGTATTAGGCCCTTACCCCCACTGGACTCGACTATTTAAATCAGTAATTAGCATAATAGGCATTTAGTTCTCCAAATAAATGCACAGAACATGAGGCGTCCGTTTGGGTTTCAGGGAAACCCGATGGACTTTAGACTAGGCTATCTTAATGAGTCATTATGCGGACAACATAACTGACTCGGCTAGGTTTGACCATGGTGCCTGAACAGTTTTAACGGAGTAAGGTTTCTATTTTTGAAGTGCTAGACTAGTACCCTTGAGCGGACAACTCAAGAGGGAAAGGAGCGGAACCGTCGACTACACCGTTGATCGACTGGTTTTACCACAAATATGACTTTGCAACATTTAGGGGGTGATAATATCGAAAGAGCGCAACCACTCATTATAAGCGTTGCTATAGGATTTGTTTTGGCACGAGAAGAGTATGATGTTAAAGATGCAATTTACAAGAATGAGACAGATTGACATGTATTTTCTCGTACATAAAATAAATGATTACAATAAATGCTCGAAATTACAGTGGCATTGAAATAATAAAGTAGTAAGGAAAGCAGTTAAATGAAAGGAAAGACATGAAGAGACAAGTTAGTTTTTCATGATGAAGTAATTAAACGGCAAGAAATAAAGGTAATTAAAGAAATACTGAAGTCACAAATAACATGTAATGGTAAAAAGCCTAAAGAAATCCCCAGCAGAGTCGCCATACTGTTGACACCCCCATCTTTCCTTTATCGCGGACGGGCTATCCAGAAATCGGGTATACGATATTATGGGAGGACAACTCTTATTCCCTTGCGAGAATTGGGTTTTGGAATTTTGGAGAGTCGCCTCCTAATGATTATAGTGCATTAGGACACTTTTAAAGAAAGAAGAAATTAAGAAGAGAAACCAGAGTTTGGGTAAGGGCTTAGAGATTATCTCGAGGGGAAGGTGTTAGGCACCCGTCAAGATCCACTAGTGTGGTTTCCGGCCATGCTATAATTGTTACTTTAAGAAGGTAGAAGAAACAAATAAATTTTGCACATAATAATTACAAATAAGTTTAAAGCTTTAAAAAAAGGAAGAAAGGGATGGACAATATTTTTTTTTTTAAAAAGGAATTAATTAAAGGAAACGAAATTAGAAGAAAACATCGTAAGTAAAAGAAAAGAAAAGGGGGTCCTAGGTTTATACATAATATGGATCACATCAATGCAATACCCGGCGTACACTCCTCAGAAGAGGGGTCGCACGTGATATTAGCGCACCTGTCATCATATCCATATTCTACATTCCCACCCCATTAAGGTATTAAAGCGCGTGTAGTCTCGTTTACTTATTGTATTCTAGTACCCGTCCTAACCTATCAGTCCCGGGGTATTAGGACTTCTAATCCTAAAAGGAAAAAAAGGGATGGGGGCCTTTATGGAGTTTAAAGGATAAAATTCTAGTTTCGTCATTCAAAACAAATACCAAATAGGAGGAAGAACAAACAGATAAGCAAGGCTCAAATAAACCCCTTAAATCAGACAAACATATAGTTTAGCATGCCTTGGCAAATAATGATTTGGTCTTAGATTAAAATTAAACAGCGAGCCGACTGGTTCAACACATATATTTAGATAGAAAGTATGCATTAGACAACTCGGATACAATTGTCAGAGATTAAGGCATTTAACGCGAGTTGTTTTAAGAAGGCACTGATTTTAGAAGAGAACTAATGCAGAAGAGTTTGGAAAGAAAAGACAGGTTGCAGACTTAGAAAAGTGTTTAGAAATGAATTTCAAAAAGAATCAGCGGACCGATCAGTTATAAACACAAAAGAAAAGAGTACTTGTTAAAAAAAATTCAGAAGAGACAGAACTATCTAAAAAAAGAGTGAGTTGCAGAACTGATTTAAATAACGAGTTCAGGAATCGAGTTGAAAAAATATGTTTAGGCAGAACATTAGAGAAGTCGTTTTAGAAAAAGATATGCAAATTTGAAGAACTCGATTTTTCAGGGCAAATGTACATTGATTGAAGAGAGTTTTATCAAAATTTAAAGTTTTTGAAAAACATTACTGAATTAGGCGTTTAAGAACCAGTTAACCATTTATTATTGCTTTGAACGGGCCAAGCGAGTTTGATGCAAAATCCTATAGGCATGATATCAATGTTATCGATTTTTAGAACTTGTTAATGAACTCGTGAAAAGATGCTTCTTTAATTAATCCTAAAGTTTGCCTAATGAATATGTATATCCTATAGGCATGGTATCTATAAATTTTCAAAAAATTTAAACTCTTATAGGCAGGATCTCTAGATGCGTAATTACCGAACATAAATGTTAAATCCTATAGTCATGCTTTCTAGGTGATTTGCAGTAAAGTTAAGCGTTAAATCCTATAGGCATGGTCTCTATGTGATTGAATCAGTATTAAAGGACCCTATAGGCAGGATTTCTAGTTTGATTAAAAGTAAAATCCTAAATCATGATTTCTACCCTTTTGATGCAAGAAAGTGAAGACCACTCCCACACCCTTTTACTATACTCCCCGAGTTTCATACAAGTTATTACAATGCCAGAAAAATATAGAAAATACATCAAAAGACAACAGCTATATCCGAGAAGCCTAATTCAACCTTAATGTCCAATAACATGTATTTAACCAATTCCGGGATCCAGATTTCCAAAGCCTTCTCTTTATCCAAGGTGTTTCAAAGTTCCAAGGAATCTCAGGGATTCCATGCATTGCTTACACCTAGGATACCATTAGAATTAGAATAAGTGTGGAAGAGCCAGCTCTCAGGCATCCAAGTTCAGAGGGAGCTTAGGGGTCCCAAAGCATGGCTTGCAAGAGAGGGGCAGAACTTATAGCTAAGAGTAAGTGCAAAGTGAAAGAGGGATTGGGGAGCCATGACAAATGGTGGTCATGCCTAACCACTAGGTAGGCTGGCACACCCCTGACCACTTGTTTGGTTAAACAAGTTAGGAGCAAACCCTTGAAGGTCAGACCAAGGTCTGGATAGTGATTAGGACACTATCAAACCCAAGTCCAAGGCTCAGACACATAAAAGGGGAAAAAGAGTCGGAATTGATTGAGTTAGGGATTCAAAGAACCCAGTTCAGAATCATAGACAACAATATTAGAGTGCTGTTATGCCCTGAACCATAACTCACATGCAAAGGGTAAAGGGTAAGGGAATTCACATAGGAACAATAATGACAAAGTTGTAGAAAAACAGTAAAGGAAAGCATAACAGAGCTAGGATGTGAAACACATAGTGGAGGAGCAGTATTTAAACTAAGATGGACATACCAGTTGCAAAGTAAGAGAATAGCAGAGTAACCACAGCAAGCAAGCAGCAGAAACAACTCAGGTTTTCAGCAGAACACTTGAAGATTCAAGGAGAGCTTAAAGGTTATTTCAGAAAGCAAAGATGAGAAGTACACAGAACTGGTCTGTGTATTTGAGAGAAGAAGGGAGTAGAAAGCAGATCGCCTATTATTGCTTGATTGTTACTTACTTGTTGTTACTTCTCCCTTGAAAAGGGGAGGGCGGAGCCCTTTATATAGTTTTGAAAACAGGTGAGGCAGGCACAAAGATATAAACATAGAAACTAATCAAATTAGTATCAATTAGGGTAGACAAACTCCTTTAATTAAGGGTCTAGTTTAGACGACTAAGAAGGAAGAGAGAATCGGTTTATTAAGGCTACATTAAGGTAAAGAGACCATATGGTGCACAAATAAGGTCACATACACAATTGGATATTTAAGGAAAGAGGGCACAGTAGTAAGAATAAGGTATAAGTTTAAAAATCAGTCAAGGGATCTCAGATCCAGTTGTAAATCACAAAGAGACTGAGATAATTAAAGAAGTAAATAATTCAAACGTTGGTACAAAATCACAGAAGATACAGGATCAATTATTTAAGGAAAACATCAGTAAGGTAAAAAGGGTTCAATCAAGATAAATTAGTGACGAATTTCTTAGCCTGGTTAAAGGAATTTCAAAAATAAAACTTTGAAAGGGAAGCTTATATATAAGCACGCAGTTCAAACCAAAGAAGAACAAGGAGAGTTTTTCCCATAATCATAGGCAAATAAGTTCACACGTTCGATTACAGACTCGTCATGAGTCTGTAAACCTAGGTTTCAGAGTGAAACCCTAGTGTCTCTCACTTCAAGGAAAAGAAAACCCCCCAAAATCTTAGGGTTTCACATGGAGCCGGAGGTGAGGGAATCGTTCAAATTCACAGAGATAGGACGATATGCACAAACAGAAGTAAGAGGAAATTACGAGTTTTAAGACGAAGGTAGGCAAGAGCATGATCGACAGAACTCAGAAACAAAATCAAAGCGTGAGCTTAAACACATAAGCAAAAGCGAGTCAATAACCTAGGCTAACATGTGAACAAAAAAGGTAAAAGAATCTTCGTAAAAGATCCAGTTAGAAACACAAGAACAGGCTTGAGCATAACAAGGAATAAAACAACGAGCATGAACACACATAAAAGAGTAAAAGAATCAGAAACATTTAGAAACCATTTTCAGAAAACCCTAAAAGTAGGATTTGAACAGTTTTGAAAAGGGAAAATTGAGGAAAAACTCTAAAATGGCATACACATCATAGATCTAGACGAATAAGTGAAAAAGGAACCTCGATTAGGCTAGGGTTTCTGAGAACCCAAAAGGACGAGAAGGCTTGGAAGTCTCGAAAATGGTTCTGAGATAGAAAGGTCGAATCCAGGCTCGAGAGGCTGAGATATGCCGGAGCAAAGCCGAAAATGGCCAAAGAAACTCGAACCGGCCAGGGTCTGGATGAAGACCTTTGAGGTCTAGCCTCGAATCTTCAATGAGCAAGCATGTGAGAGCAGGAAATGGTGGGTAGAGGTTGTCCATGGCTAGATTAGCCATGGATTCTGGTGATTTGAGGTCGAAGGGGAGGTAGGCGGATATTAGGGTTTCAGAGGTTGAGAGGTTGGCGGATATTAGGGTAAGGAGGAAATATGGCCGTTGATCATTTTGATCAACAGCCTGGATCAAAAGGAAACCGGGCGGGTAAAAAAAATAAATGTGTCGTGGGTCGGGATAATTAAGAAATTGGGTAGGGAATTTTGTGTCTGATTTGGGCTTAAGATTGAGGTTAATTTCGGGCTAAAATAGAAATGCAAAGGGCTAACTCTTAATTAGCTACTTTTCCCTTGTTAATTTATAAAAATAACAAAATAATTTTTGGAAATAAATCAAATATGATAAAATGATTAATGACACATAATTATCAAATTAAAAATAGTGGAGTCAATTTTATAAATATAATTACAATTAAATCTTTAAAGAGGCTAGTATTGCAATTATATGCAATTTAGTTTTAAAAATACCAAATGAATTTGTAAAAATATGCAAAAATCATGTTAACTATATTTTGATGTAAATATAAGAATAAAATAAATCGTTAACCAAAATAACAAATTTTGAAAATAATTATTGGATTTTATCTTATAAAAATAGGCAATAAATTGGTTTAAAAATTATCAAAAAATATCAAAACTCATGGGTGTGCTTATATATGCACAAATATGCTATTTTGAAAGTATTTTGCATACGAAAAATATATAGGAAAAAATTGGGTATCAACAATGCCTATAGGGGTTTCAGTTTGGTCAAATGAATTCTGCTTGCTTCACATTATGTTTAATTAGAAACCATGTCTATAGGACAAAACCATTTTAGTGAGAAAAATCAGTTTAATTCATGTTTGTTTATTTTGAATTTGTTTAATTAGCTAATCTGTCCACTTCTTCAACAAGTTTCAACGCTGCCTTAAATAATATTGCTAGAAAACATGCCTATAGGATACAAACTGTCGTCTAAAACGGATTGTAGTTTAGTTACATTCTTAATCAATAATAGATATCATGCTCCTAGGATATCCTTGTTATACGTCTAGGCAAGCCTATAGGGCTATTAAAATTCTGTAAATGATAAAAATGTGCCTTGTTATTTGAGACAACCCACATTCAACATGTTTAAAAGAAGTAGTAGGCAAGTATGATTCAGTCTTAATTCAATATTGTATAATATCTGCTCACCTAGATATCATGTTCTAGGGTTTTCTCAAATACTTGAAATTGTTGTTTGAGAGGTGCACTTGCTTGTTATATTTGTGGAGGTAAATGTGAGCCTTTAATTGTTCCCTCTTTAAATGCATTCCTAATTGTTTTGATTGACGTCTAGACTTTTCTCCTTTATACCTTAGGTTGGTCTAGAACTACCTAAAATTAGAAGTCCTAAATACCTCCAGGGCCACGAGGAAGAGACGGGTAGTGCACGCATAGGATATCTATCAAGGTTTCTAGAACGCTATAGGCTATGACCAAGGGGAGGGAATTGGGTAGTGAGGATATGATGAATATGCACTAATGTCACGTGTAGCCCCTTATTGAGGAGCGATTACCAGGCATTGTGTGGGTATAATCCTACATGATAAACAACCTAGGACCCTTTTTCCTAACTCTCAATTGCTTCAATAAATTTACTTTATATATGTGCAACTTGTTCAAGTCTTTTCCCTTTATTTCATTACTTGAGTCATACATGTGCTTAAAAATGTCAAAACATGCCTTTACTTGCAATTATGTGATAAAACTATTTATTGCTAAAAGGACTAATTCACATAAGTATAAGTTCAGCCGGGACCCACCATTGTGGACCGCGAGGGGTGCCTAACACCTTTCCCTCAAGGTTATTTCGAGCCATTACCCTAAATCTCTGATAATGCAAATTAGTCTAAGAGTTAATCGCTCTAGGTTCCGTAACGCACCATAATTTGTTAGGTGGCGACTCTACAAATACCCAAATCCCAAAAGGAAACGAGGTATTCCCCTATGAACGTCAAAACCTGGATTTCCCCCGAAGGAGGAAAAAGGGGGCAAGACAGCATGACGACTCTGCTGGGGATATTTAGGCTCTTACCATAACAAACTTATCTTTTGTGAATTAGTCCAAGCATGCCTTATCCCATACCCTTTCCCTTATTTGCATTCTATTGTTTATTTTCAAGCATTTATGATTCCTTTTATAGAAACTGACTTGCCTCTTTGTTTTCTTTTTCCGTAACTGCCTTTCAAATATTTAAATACTGTATTTATTTTTCCTACATGCAAATACCTGATAACATGCTATTTATTATTGCATAAATCATGCCCCACATCATATTCCACCCGTGCGTATTAAATTCTATAGCAACACTTGATGATGGTTGCACTCTTCCTATTTATTTCCCTTAAATTTGGAAAGGCTTATTTGCAATAAAAGTAGTCGATCAGCAGTGCAGTTGACGGTTTCGTGTCTTTTCCCCTCAAGTTGTCCGCTTGAGGGTACCAGTATAGACCTCTCATAGTAACTGTACTCTGATTGAAATTGTGCATGCATCATGGTCAAACCTAGTCGGATTAATATGTTGTCCACATAATGATCCTTTAAGACGAACCTTATCCAAAAGTCCTCCAGAGTTTTCATAATCCCAACGGACACAACCACGTTCTGTGCATTAACTTTGAGAACTAAATGCTAATATGATAATCATGAATGTATAAATAGTCGAGTGTGGTGGGGGAGAAGGGCCTAATATTTTTGTTTTGCAGAAAATAAGGCATGAGGTCCCTAGATTCGGTATGGTTAGCAACATTCTTCCATTGCTGCTAGATTGGTGGGAGGACCTTTCCTGAAGTGACAAGAAACATGTAAGAAAGTACTTGGGCAATTTGCCTTCTCTACTAGACATTCAGCCAAACAACAGGTTGATCGAGGCTGCCACTTTGTTCTGGGACAGTGAAAGGGTTGTGTTCCATTTCGGCAACATAGAAATGACACCACTCCTAAACAAAATTGGGGGACTTGCGGCATTGATTTGGGATACCCCTGGGTTGTTGGTACCAGAGAACCGTACTGGTAAGGGATTCCTAAAGATGATGGGGTTGAAGAAAAATGCTGACTTGGGATGCTTGTAGAAGTCCTACATACCCTTCAAATACCTGTATGAGAGATATGGCCGTAGCAAGTTCTACTGTACCTTCTACGACGATCTCTCTATCACTTCTCTGGGACACATTCATCGCTGAGTGTTCATGTTCATTGTATGCTTCTTAGAATTGATAGTATTCCCAATGAAAAGTGAAAGAATCCATACTAGGTTGGCTATGGTCGCCAAGACTTTGACGGAAGGGATCAATGGACAAACATACACTATAGTCCCCATGATCATAGCCGACATCTATAGGGCTTTGGAGCGCTGTCAAAGGGGGATCAAACATTTCGAGGGTTGTAACATGTTGCTGCAGTTGTGAGTATTAGAACATCTTCAGAAGGGTCATTATCACCAAGAATTTTTTCAAAGGGCTTGGAACGACCATATTGCCTTCCATCACCCCAAGCGAATGCGTTACATTCCGGACAGGTTTGCTCAAAAGGAAAGTGCCAAAGAGTAAGTAAAGTTCTTCAACAATCTGACTGAGGAGTAGGTGCAATGAATGTTTCAATGGTTACCAACAAACGAATTCATCATCAGATCCAGAGACGCTCCACACTTGGTGCTGATTGGGTTGAGAGGGATATACCCTTATGTCTCTATCCGAGTTATGAGGAAGGCAGGCAGGAAGCATGTTGTGCCCAGGATTGCCAAGATAAGTCATTTCAGAGCTGACTTTCAGAATGACAATGTTGCATACAAGTGCCAAGCTCAGCACATATGGCACTACAAGATCATTGTGAAAAAGAACACCATTGAGACAGAGAGGTATCATGCGTGGTGTGAACCTCTCTACCCAGCATGTTTAGAAGACAATCTGAAGGGAATGGTGAGGCCAGGAGCCGGTCAATGGAATAGGATCATAGATGAAGAAGCTGAAGCTCAAGTCAAATACAACAGGCTGCGCAAGAGGTTTCACGACTCTGAGAATGAGCACCGGGAAATACACGAGAGAAATATGAGGTTGATCGATGAATGGAAAGAAATGGTTGTCACTTCCAACGGAAACCTGGAATATCTGTAGTGAGGATTAGTAGAGCTAGAGGGTAAAGTGATAAAGACGATTGAGGATTGCCAGAGTGCTGAAGGAAATGAATGAGGACATCTAGCCAGAGCCTACCTGCTGCTAGGTCTGCGCGAGATGAGGAACTTGTACGATGGAGTCCGGAAGATTGAATATGGGGAAAGGTACTTCTGGGACCAATTAGGCTAGATTTATTTGCTTTCCTAAATGTAATAAGGCCAAGTGCCACTAGACTTACTTTTCTACTATCTTAGTGTCATTTTGGAATTTGTTTATTTTCACATTATGAAATGAAGCATTTACTGGCATCTAAAGTTCTCCAAATCTATTTGTCACTGGGCCTACCTCGGGCACAATGAGGCTCCTGAATTAGGACAAGAATTTACATTCCCACAATATATGTTTAAATACTGCAAATATTTCAGAATCATTGCTGACTTGTCTACCTTTTTTGTTTTCTTTATTATTTATTCTCCTCCCCTAAGGTTTGTTTGCTCATACTGGCATCATCAACATATAACACCAGATCTAGATGCTCTCCACCCCCTCCTCCTCGAAGCAATACAAAAGGAAAAGCTAAAGCAAAAGCAAAAATGGACGAATTAAGTGGTAACTGTGAGCACGTGATTTTTGCCCTAAGTGAATTACTCCCAAAGACTCAAACAAAATGAATTTCTTTCATTATTTTACAATTTTTGTGATTTTTGTGTTATTGTTTGCATTTTATTTGTGCATTTTAATTCATATAAAAACATAAAAAATATGCTTGACATTTGCATTCAGGATCTAATTTTATATTTTAGGCTTATTTAGTGGTAAAGTTGTTTTTAGAACAAAATATAAAGAAAATAACAAAAATAGTCCACTTTTGCATTTTTAATTGTTAATTGTTGAATTTGTCACGAAATGACTTTAAACAATTTTAGGAATTAATTAGCTTAATTTTTAGGAAAAATTAGGTTTCATTTTAATTTTTGCATTTTAATGAAATCGGGAAAAATACAAATTGAAATACAAAAATAAATAAAAGAAATAAAAAGAAGAAAAACAAAAGAAAACAAATTAAAAGGAGGTGGTCTCAATAAATGCATAAATTGGGCCTAAATTGACTTAGCCCAAACCAAAGCCCCAACCAACCCGGTCCACAAAAATATCCGGCCTGCCTCCCCTCCCCGAAAATGAAACGACATCGTTTGGCGTCATTGGATCTGGGCCATTGATCTTCCCTCATCCAATGACCCCAATTGATTTTCCTATTTACTTAAAACTGTCCGAAAATTCCTCAAAATCCTAAAACATAATCCCCCTTCCTCGTACAAACCCCTCCCTGTAACGCCACCATCGTTCCATCACGACTCTGCCACTCCTCCGCCCTAACTCCGTCGCCGGAAATTGCCCACGGCGGTGGAGAACCTCCAAACGCCACCAAAATTACACCCCTGGTTCCTCTTCTCCTCACTTTTACGAATCCACCACCCATTTCCCTCAAATCCCGGCCAAATGTGTCGAATATTGGATCGAAATTTTTTTGGTCACAACGCAACCTCCTCCAAATCACCCCAAATTTACATCGGTGAATCTCCTTCGTTCCCTCTTTCCAATGACCTAAGAATCACCCCTTGAATTTTGCCGGAACTGTTCGAATTTCAGTTTGAGTTTTTCCAGCCAAAACCCTAAGTGCTCCGAATTACTCCAAATTGGTAACACACGATCCCCTCCTCTTCCTCATGATGCTTCTATCATTGTTGGTGCTCAAATATCACCGGAGAACCCTAATTGGGAATCTGGAAATGAGAGGCTAAATCAGTGAGTTTTTCCTTTTTCTTTGTTTAAGTTCTTTCTGTTGCTTGGATCTCATAATTAGTAACTGTTAGTTTGATGTTCGTTTAGTTTATTTTTGGTTCCATTCTGAGTCTAATTTTGTGCTTGATTTTCCTTTTTATTGCTTGTGTAGTTTAGTTTGATTTGATTCTTGATTCCAGTTTAGTAAATTGTTTCTTTTAGCTTAATGATAATTATGTTAGTTTAATTGTGATTATGATCTTTCTGTCGATATGGTAGAATTTGTTTTTATTCGCTTCAGTATTACTCTTATAGGAATAATTGATCTCCTGATATTCTTGTTTTACTTCAATCTTATTTCAATTAGTTAAGTATTAGTTTGTTAGTCTTTGCTTAAATTAGGATTAGTCTTCAGTATGTTGATAATTCAGAGATTAGGGAGTTGTTTGGTTATAGCTACGATTTAGTTTAAACTCAAGGGTAAAACAGGTAGTTCAAGGGTAGGGAATTTAGAATGAATTTTCTAGGAGCTTCTAGATGGGGGATTTTAGGTAAATTGCAAAAGGTAAGTGTAGTTACTTGGATAACAAGTTAAAAAATAAGGGACTAAACCTGAAAATAAATAAGGACTAAAAAAGAAAACTGAAAATATGATAAGCTTCATTTTGTGCCTATAAAAGGCATGCACCTTGCCTTGATTAACAAGTTTGAGGAGCCTCCAAATTCCCCCCAAAGTGTGTTCTTCAATTTTCAGATCTAGGATTTGAAATTCAAACTCCCAAAAACCAAAAACAATAGAAAATCTCCAAAAAAAAAAAAAAAAATAAACTGTCACATTGATCATTTTTCAGATTTTAGATCTTAATTCAACTGTTAGTTCGTCTGGAATCAGAATTAGATCAGTTTTCTCTGTTTCTGTTCTATGCTTAAGTTTCAAAAGGTGTTTGCAAGTAACTTGGGGTTCGTTTTCAAGTTGTTATTGGTGTTTCTCAGTGTTGATTGGTTTTTCTGGAATTTCTGGGCTCAATTTCAAGTATCTGTGGTCTATTCACGTTATCTATAGCTGATTTCCTGGTTTTATTTTGCTGTGAACTCCTCCTGGATTATTGATCTCATTTTTCTAGGCTGTTATCTGATCCTTGCTTGTTGCTGCTACTGATACTCTTCTTCTTCTTATTGTATTTCGATATCCTGGTAGACAATTGCGTCCTTGATTGACTGTAAGCTGAAAATGTGCAGAATAAATTTATATGAAGAATTGAAGCTTAGTTCTGATTTAGCTTTGCTCATGACTTGTGCCTTTAAACATTTCATTCATTGATATTATGTAAATCTATGCTAGCTTTGTATAATTGGACTGTAGAATAAATTTTGGTAACTGGATTGTGTTAATTCAAAACTCGATTTAAGTAGTGAAATTAGGCTATAATGGACTGTACTGGACTGTTAGATTAAGGATCTGATTCTGTTTCTTCTAATTAGTAGTTTTAATATAGTGTAGTTGGATCTCTATGTTAATTGAAGATGATCATGTTTAGCAGGTTTATCATTAATTTGAAGTTCAGTTCAGTTTAGTAGTGTTAATATCACAGTTTGGGCGGACACAACTGGGTTAAAATTAGATTGAATTGGAAACAGTAATTCACTTTAATTCAGCAACCCAATATCTCATTCAAAAATCAGATGATCACGTCTTGGTACAATTTGGTTTATTTCGAATGTCCATATGTCCTATGGTTTAACTAGTCAAAATCATAATTCAGGTGGAATGACTTTTCGATTTGTGTTGCTTTGGGCATATTACTGAATTGAAGTCTCCAAACATGCTTGGGCTACGAACTTAGGCCCAAATTGTTAGTGAAGTCTGACCGTAGACGTAGGGGTTCGAAATGATGTCTTTTGTGAAGTTTGGCTCACGGGCACCTCGTGAATGCGGATCTCCGCTTGGGCTTGGTGGTAATTTGTTGTAAGGCCCCCTAATTTCACCTTTTGGTGACTTATTGAATTAGTGGGGCCTCCTGCTAAACCCCGACCATTTTCTAAAACTAAGTTCATGGACCCAAATGTAATGGTCCTCAAACGAGGAAAACTAATTAGGGCCTTTTCTTTATTTTTTTTAGATACAAACAAAAATAAAAAATATAGTTCACTTTAGGATATCCTTTAATAAAATGAGACGAGCCTCACCAAATAAAATACATAAATTGCGGGGTCCTCAATAAATATTGTATTAAAATACTTAGATTTCGGGATAGGCCGTTTAGCGAATTTCACGGCCTTCCCCAAAGATAATAATGCGTTAGTCTTTTAGGCGCGTATATTAATAATTTACCTTCCTAAATTTGGGTACGCATTTATGTGACCCAAATCCAAATCTCAACGAAGTCGAAATGTGTCAACAACCACGGGTGCATTGATGTGACGTGGTTCGAGATAAGTTTTCACGACGTTGCAATTTTCATTAAAAAATAATAATAAAAGCGATTAAGAGTAAAAGCACATAAGCTAAAACATGTTTAGAAATTCGATATTTCTAAATATAACAGTTGAGCGACCATGCTAGAACCACGGAACCCGAGAATGCCTAACCCCTTCTCCCTGGTTAACAGAATTCCTTACTCGGATTTCTAGTTCGCGGACAGTTAACAGAGTCATAATTTCCTCGGTTCGGGATTCAACCGGTGACTTGGGACACCATTAATCTCCCAAGTGGCGACTCTGAAATCTTAATAATAAATCCCATTCTGATTGTCCTTTAATTGAAAAAACTCCTTTACGCTCTCGCGGGTGTAGTAAAAAAGGAGGTGTGACAGTAACCAAAAGGAGAATGTTTAGAATGCAGAAACTTTAGATTGCCGAATACTCCGGCATCGAATGACCTAGTCTTAAGATTGGAAAAAAATATATTGGAATTACAAGGAGAATTGAGCAGGTTCGCAACTTGGCAAACTTGCAACTCACCCTGAATGTCCCTGATATCAACCCAAAACACACAAAACCAACACCCATAAAATCCTCCTGCATCGAATCAATACTCAACCCTACCCCAAAATCTCTATCCCTTACCAGTACCAACTCCGCCACAACATCACCATCAACCGATTCAGTACCCACCAACCACCACTTACCACACTACCCAAAACACGCCACAACCCATTCCCGATCCTTAAAACTCAACCAATGACCATCATTACACCCAAGTCCATGGCACCCATCAAAGCAACCCTATATATTAGAAAACCGGACCTCACTATATCCACCCAATCTCCTATACACTAGAATCCTCTTCGAAGGACTTGCTCATTAAAAACATGGCCGAAAGTCTCAAAAAGTTGATGAGTCAAGTTCATGGTGTCGAAGGCGACAAAGAAATTGAAAGTTTGAACTATGAAGACTCATGTTGAACTGCCAAAGGGGTACAAACTTCCCAAGTTTGAGATGTTTGACACTGCAGGTGATCCCAGGGTTCATTTAAAGACTTATTATGACAAGCTTGTTGGGGTTGGAAAGGATGAAAAGATCCATATGAAACTCTTTATGAGGAGTTTTACTGGAGATGCTTTGTCCTAGTACATAAGCCATGATCCCAAGAAATGGTCTAGTTCAGTAAATATGGCATCTGATTTCATGGACCGGTTCAGGTTCAACACAGAAAATGCACCAGATATTTTCTACATCCAGAATCTCAAGAAGAAACCTACCAAGTCTTTCCGCGAATATGCTATCCGCTGGAGGTCGAAAGCGGACAAAGTCAGGCCATCTTTGGACGCGGGACAGATGAACAAGTTCTTCGTTTGAGCACATGATCCGCAGTATTAAGAAAGATTGATGATTATGGAAGATCATGAATTCTCTGATATCATCAAACTAGGAGAAAGAATCGAAGAAGGACTCAAAAGTGTGATAGTAACAAATTTTGAGGCATTACAGGCCACAAATAAGGCATTACAATCAAGCGACATATCAAAGAAGAAAGATGTTGGGAAAGTAATGGTGGCTCAAAGACCGAAATCTCCATACACATACCAAACACCTCCACCCATATATCAAACACCTCTGCCCATATATAAACATCTCCAACCACGTACCAATCACCACTGCCTACATATCAACCCTCATCTCCCAAATATTCCCAACTAGCCACTGTCCATTACACCTATAACTCCCAACCATCTCATTTCCAGTCACCACCGACTTGCCAAGATTATCCAAGACCAAGACCCAACTTCGATCGCAAGCCACCCAGATAATATACTTCCATTACCGAACCCATTGACTAGCTGTATAAGAGGTTGAAAGCCGTAGGTTACGTCACTCTTGTGCCCGCTGTGGCATTAGAAAATCCCACCCAATAGGTCAACCCAAATAGAACTTATGCGTACCATTCTGGTATGAAGGGGAACACAACTGATGAGTGTCGAATATTGAAGGATAAGATCTAGATGCTAATTGACAATAAGGTCATACTGGCAAAGGAAGCCACACCTAATATCCGCAACAACCCTCTCCCTGATCATGGAGGTGGTAGGGTACATGTGATAAAGGCGAACAAAGAATGGTACCTTAAGGGGTCGTTTGGGCTTATTCGAGAAGGCATTGACTTTAAATTTGCAGTCACACTTACTCCTATTGTAGTACAGACTTAGTCACCAATCGAGGTTGAGGTAGCTACATTAGCTTCATTTGAGGTAGAAGTGGCTCCACCTGCAGCCACCCCTGCTCCATTTAAAGTAGAAGTGGTCACACCTTTTACAGTGACAATATCAACCACACCTTCTTTTGACTTAAAAGCAAAACAAAACCCAGCTCAGATATCCATCCTATCATTGTTGCAAAATTCAGAGGCGCATAAGAACGCTTTAATGAAAGTGCTGAGTGAAGCTTATGTACCCAATAACATCACTGGCGGAGAAATGGCCAATATGGTAGGGCAGGTACTAGAAAGTCATAAGATCGTCTTCTACGAAGACGAGCTACCGCCTGAGGGTTTGATTCACAATCGAGCATTGCATATCATAGTGCAATTTAAAGACAAATTCATTTCCAAGGTCTTGGTTGACGGAGGTTCAAGCCTCAATATTTTTCCGTTAGACACTCTGAAAAGGTTGGACAAAGGTTTTCATGAAATACGGGCAGGAAGCATGAATGTGAAAGATTTCGATGTGTCTTAAAGGGTCACGATCGGGGAAATTAACCTTTACTTGCATATAGGGCCAACTTGGTTCGACGTCGAGTTTTAGGTGCACAATATACCGGCCTTATACAATCTTCTATTGGGCTGACCATGGATCCATGCTGCTGGGGCTGTGGCATCCACACTACATCAAGCCGTAAAATTCAAATGGAATCATCCAGAGGTGATCGTTCATGGAGATGGGAGTAACCTCATTTACACCAGGCAAACCATCTCAGTTACTGGACACAGAAGAAGTCTAGGATGGGAAACCTATCATCATATTGAATGTGTCAATGCCGTAGAGAAAGATAAATGGTGGAGTAGAAAAATAGAAAGCATACTGGTATGGTCTGGGTATGAACCCAGCAAAGGGCTTGGAAAAAATCTCTAGGGGATCACTAAACTGATACGACTGAAGGGTCATGGTACTACCTTTGGGATAGGATATCAGTACACATGGCAAGAGTATAATGATTGGTCGCCTCCATGGCACAGGCCATATTACCCTCTCGAGCAACCAGTTCCACATCTGGATTAAGCTTTTCACCAAGCTGATACGATATGGGGAACCACAGAAGATGAAGCATTAGCTGGGCTAAAGAATCTGTTCTTGGAGGATGAAGATATGAACTGCAGTGCCATAATTGAGGAGGTGGAGGAGGAGGAGGAGGAAGAAAGCCTCACTCTTCAGACTGCGAAGAAGGGAGTTATTCTCAGGAACTGGACCGCCACACCATCCCGGGCCCACCGAGTCCTTGGGTAGCTTGGCAGATTTTATTTCTATCGCCATTCTAGGCATTTAAGATTTTTAGTAACTTTGTTTTAATATCTACTTGTTTCAAAATAAATGCTCAATTCATCGAGTCGTAATTATTTGGATGTTTTTCAGTTTAAATCAAATGCACCACTCTTTATTATTCATTACTATTTTCTACACTTTTTTCTACAACGTTATTATCACTTTTCCTGATGAACCGATGTCTATAACATGTAACAAGGCAATGCAACATGAGATTAGTGATTCAGATAAAGAAGCTGAGATACCCAAGGAAATTATCAAGGAAGTTGAAAACATTGAGAATAAGCCTAAGTCCAATCTGGACGAGACCGAAACAGTAAACTTGGGGAATGCTAAGACCGTTAAAGAGACTCGCATCAGCATTCACTTATCATCGATAGAGAAGAAAGAGTATATCCCTTTCTTAAAATAATAAGAGGACATTTTTGCATGGTCATATGAGGACATGAACGGTTTAAGCACACCATAGTGGCTCACAAGTTGCCTACTAATCCTATGTATATGCCAGTGAAGCAGAAACTCAGAAAGTTCAAGCCCGAAATGAGCTTGAAAATCAAGGAGGAAGTTACCAAGCAGATCAAAGCCAAAGTTCTCAGGGTTGTTGAGTACCCAACCTGGTTAGCTAACATTGTGCCAGTTCCAAAGATAGATGGGAAAGTTATAGTATGTGTTGACAATCGAGATTTAAACAGAACAAGTCCCAAGGGGACGACTTCGCAGTGCCAAAAATACACATCATGATCGATAATTGCGCTAAGCATGAACTCTAATCTTTTGAAGATTGCTTCGCAGGTTATCACCAGATCTGGATGGATGAAAAAGGTGCAGAGAAAACAGCCTTTATTATACCTTGGGTATACTATTACAAGATGATGCCATTCAGTCTGAAGAATGTTGGGGTTACTTACATGAGAGCCATGACAACTATCTTCCATGATATGATACACAAGGAAATAGAGGTGTATGTGGACAACATCATTATCAAATTGAAGACGGTCGCAAATCATATAGTAGACTTAAGAAATTTCTTTGACAGGTTAAGGAGGTACAATTTGAACCTAAATCCCGCCAAGTGTGCATTTAGGGTTCCCGCAAGAAAGTTACTGGAATTCAATGTCAGCCGTCGAGGGATCGAGCTAGATGCGTCTAAAGTTAAATCTATTTAGGAGTTACCACCACCTAGGAGCAAAAAGGACATGATGAGCTTAATAGGATGTCTTAACTACACCAGTCGCTTCATAGCACAATCCATAGTCATATGTGAACGCATCTTAAAGATGCTGAGACAAGCTGGACCGAGGAGTTAGAAAACTTTTGACAAGATCAAGGAGTACCTGTCCACACTACCAGTTTTAGTCCTTCCAGAACGAGGACGACCTTTGCTACTCTATCTATATGTATTAGATGGAGCCTTCGAATGTGTTCTAGGACAACATGATGAGACAGTAAGAAAAGAGCAGGCCATATGCTACTTGAGTAAGAAGTTCACGCCTTACAAAATATGATACTCTCTGTTGGAACGCACTTGCTATGCTTTGACCTAGACAGATCAGAAATTGAGGCATTACTTATGTGCCTATACTACATACCTCATATCCAGGATGGACCCTTTGAAGTATATATTTTAGAAATCCATGCTGACTGGAAAGTTGGCCAAGTGGTAGATACTGTTAATTAAGTTCAGCATCGTGTATATATCAAAAAGGTGGTCAAAGGATAAGAATTGGTAGATCATCTTGCTGAAAATCCTATGGGAGGAGAATACTAACCCTTGAAAATGTATTTTCCTGATGAAGAAGTGTCATTCGTAGGAGAAGATATTACCGAAGCATACGACGGTTGGAGGATGTTCTTTGACGGAACTGTAAATTTCAAAGGAGTGGGCATTGGAGCAGTTTTGGTATCGGAAACGGGTCAACATTATCTGGCATCTGCTAAACTCAAATTTCCCTACACAAACAATATGGCAAAGTATGAAGCCTACATACTAGGACTCAACATGACAATCGACATAAATATTCTGGAGTTGTTGGTAATTGGTGATTCAAATTTACTTGTACACCAGGTACAAGGAGAGTGGGCCACCAAGAATACCAAAATATTGCCATATCTACACCATGTGCAGGAATTGAGAAAGAGGTTCACGAAGGTAGAATTCCGACATGTTCCCATAATTCAGAATGAGTTTGCTGGTGCATTGGCTACCTTGTCATCTATGACAAAATATCCAGATAAGAATTTCATTAATCCTATCCCAGTAAGAATCCATAATCAGCTGGTATATTGTGCTCATGTTGAAGAAGAAACAGATTGAAAACCTTGGTTCCATGGCATCCAGGAGTATTTGTCAAAGGGAGAATATCTGGAGCATGCAAACCACACTCAGAAATGCACACTCCAGAGATTGTCCAGTCATTTCTTCCACAACGGAGGAAATCTATATAGAAGAACTCCCGATTTGGGATTTCTAAGATGTGTCGACGCGAAAGAAGCTTCTAAACTACTTGAGGACGTACATGCTGGGACCTATGGTCCATACATGATTTTTGTCTTGGCTAAGAAGGTACTTAGGGTCGGTTTCTTTTGGATGACCATGGAGACATATTGCATCCAATATATCCGAAAATGCTTACATGCCGATATGATTAAAGTGCTGCCGAATGAGCTCAATGCAACAATCTCACCTTTGCTATTCGCCGCCTAGGGAATGGATGTCATTGGTCCAATCGAGCCCAATGCTTCAAATTGATACATGTTTATTCTGGTAGCCTTTGATTACTTCAGAAAATGGGTAGAGGTTGTATCTTACAAAGATGTGACCAAGAAAGTCATCGTAAACTTCGTCAAAGATCGTATTGTTTGCCGATTCGGAGTTCCCGAGTCCATTGTTACTGATAATGCCACCAATCACTACAGTGATATGATGAAATCCATGTGTGAACTTTCAAAATCAAGCACAATAATTCCACAACCTACATACATCAGATGAATGGAGCCGTAGAAGCCGCCAAAAAAAACATCAAGAAAATACTAAGGAAGATGGTAGAGAACCACAAACAATGGCATGAGAAGCTACCTTTTGCTTTGTTGGGATATCGCACTACAGCTCGCACACCAACTGGGGTAACTCTCTGTGAGCACGTGATTTTTACCCTAAGCAAATTATTCCAAAAATGTCAAATAAAATGACTTTGACAATTTTAAGAATTTTGTTGCGTTCTTTGTGTTAGTTGGTCACATAGTAATTCATATTAAAAATACAAAATA
>MU725934.1:0-11055 GCA_026770625.1 Nicotiana glauca
TTAACAGAATTCCTTATCCGAATTTCTAGTTCGCAGACTGTAACATAGTCAAACTTTCCTCGGTTCGGGATTAAATCGGTGACTTGGGACACCATTATATTTTCAAATGGCGACTCTAAAAATTTTAAATAACTAATCCCGTTCCGACTGTCCTTAAATTGGAAAAAACTCCTCTACGCCCTTGCGGGTATAGTAGTAGAAAAAGGAGGTGTGACAACTGTTATATGTTAATAGTTAATAGATGTTAGATGTAATTGTCTAATATAGTCTAATTTTGATTTGTATGTATATAAACCCTGGACTGTATAATTGGATTGAAGAAGTGGATTGTTTGAGACTCTTTGGCTGATGATTTTTATCTAGTGTTAGCCTTAGCTTAATATAGTTTGACCTCACGTATTAGTTCATTTTTTTTGTTGAAAACTGTTACCAGCCTGAAGTTGGTTATGAAACACATAAACATGCACCTGTGATTGATAACAAGATGTTCAAGTTGTTATGAGAAGTTGGCAGGAACACTAGTGTTAGGTATGTTTGATTCAGGTGTAATTGTTATATCCATGTAAAGTTTAATTCAAAATGAGCTACTAATTCGAAACTGGATTCAGAATGGATTATTTGTTCATATTAGTGTTAAACTAAATATGCTGTATAGTCAAATGCGAAATAGCTTAATAGTTCATTTATAGGTTTAAGTCAAACAGTCCATGGAATGTATTGATTGAAGTTAATTTGGTTTACGTTTGGCAAAATGTAGGAGTCGTATGTCTCTATGATATTTAGGTTTGAGGCCATCTGATAAGAATCGATATTTGAAATTAAAATCAGTCCTCCATTCAAAAATGGTTGTGAACTTAATTGATAGTTGAAAACTCATATGGAAATCAAATATCTGGTCGTGGGCTCATGTAGGCCCAAACTGGGCAGCCTTGCGCTTAAATGAGATTTAGACCTAGGAGTCCATAAGCCAAAGGCCCAATGCAGGCCATTTTTCATAAGCTGGTTCATGGACCAGTTATTTTTTGTTTTCAAAAAATAAAATGCTGAGAGTTGGAAATTACATTAAGATCCCGAGATTAAATTTATAACACAGGCTTTGGACCTCCTGGTTAAGTAGCATGCTTGAGTTAAGAGGTTTACCTCTTGTTCAAGTGTGGACTTGAACTTGAGGTCCAAATTCCTTGATCACTTTATATAATAGCAACTAATAAAATTTATTAATTAGGGCCCTTTAGAGACAAATCCAATAGAAATCATTGTTTGCTCTAGGATGGCCTTTAAATAATAAAATGAGGTGAGTCGTGCCAAATGAAACCCATATATTGCGTGGCCCTTTTTAAATGCTTATCCTAAAATACTTAGAATTCGGGACGTGTCGTTTAGCGAATTTTCACGGCCTCCCGCAAAGATAATAACACGTTAGTCGCTTTAGGCGTGCTTTAAATAATTTTACCTTCCTAAATACGGGTGTGCATTTCATGCAACCCAAATCCATATCCCAAAACGTTGAACAAAAATGTGTCGAGGATCCGGGTGCATTTCATGTGACGTGATCCAAAAACATATTTTTAAACGACATTCACTTTCTAAAAATTTCATTAAAACCGGTAAGTATTTTTAAAATTGCACAATAGGATAACATGTACTAAAATCAAATTTTTGCCAAATATAGCAGTTGAGCGACCGTGCTAGAACCATGAAACTCGGGAGTGCCTAACCCCTTCTCCCGGGTTAACAGAATTCTTTACTAGGATTTCTGGTTCGCGACTGTAATACAAAGTCAAACCCTTTCCTCGATTCAGGATTCAAACCGGTGACTTGGGACACCATAAATCTCCCAAGTGGCGACTCTGAATATCTTAATAAACGAATCCCGTTTCGATTGTCCTTTAATTGGAAAAAACTCCTTTTATTATACCCTTCCGCTGGGTGTAGTAGCGAAAAAGGAGGTGTGACAGCTCTTCCTGACAGCAGCGTAGGATAATGATAAATGAAGATAGATAGGGTATCTTTGGATCTTGTAAACAAAGAGTGAACTACGTGCGTAGAGCAACAGAATCAGTGAACAAGACAAGACTTTTTGTATATTCTTTGTAGTCAACGCTTTACAAGTGCTATTATAAAAAAGTGAAGAAGATCACTCTTTGTTCTTTATCTCATCCTATTTATAAGGGTTATCCCTAATAAACCCTAAAAAGTACAACCTAGGGAATATCCAATGGAATATTCCTTATATCTATTGCCAAACTATCCTACCGTTGCTTCCTTCCCCCCCTTTGCTTGACCTCGGCAATAATCCTTCTTAAGACGACTCATCGCTATTATGTTGTGGTCGGTTCTATCCTTGACCATGTTTTATTTGCAGTTATCAAGCCGTGTTAAACCAATACAGTTAGTCCCTCTGCTTGTCGAGGCTGTGATCTTGCACGTCCTTGATAAGCGGATCTAGTCTGCAGCCGTTGAGAAGCAACTTGGTTGCGTTGATTGAATCGAATCGATAGAGGTCGAAAAAATAGCATATCCAGTGGGGTTGCGATTGACATGGATAACGCGGGGTGACATCATGACCACGCGCGTCATCATTGCGCGTCATCCCTATGCAACGTATGTGCTTCTGTCATTTTGATTTTGTGCTATTGACGGTCCTTTGCTTCGACTCTGGTGCCAACCAACCCTATAAATAGATGGAGGGGGTTTCATTTTCGAAATTTTTTATCATTTCTCATTTCGTATGAGTATTGTTTTCTTTGATCTTCTTCTTCGATCTCCGCTTTCAATCTCTTGCAGCCTCTTCAATTCCAGTCCCTGATTTCTTGCGCAGTTGATGTTTTCTTCTTCGGACTTTGCTACTTTAGTTTCACCACGTGAATATGTCAACACCCCCATATTCACGATGATGTTTCCGATGCCACTCCTTTATTTGTGGCCCTTCCTCCATGCGGTGAGGAATTCATGGTTGAAGAGGAGGAAAGCTTCCCCACCGTGGAGGAGGTGGTCCCCAAGAATCCTTTGGTCAGACATGACTTCCCAAAGGAACCCACTCACGCTCCTACTCAGAAGCTTTCTGAGACGGGACCGCCTCAAATAGCCAACATCCGGTCTAAATATCACATTCCTCATCACGTCGAAATTGTTCCGGCTAAGGGCGCATCTTAGAGGTCTATCGATCCGGGTATTGTGCTTTTTACGTGTATCCATTCTTAATCATTTGTTCTCTTCCTTTTCACCCATTAGCGGAGGAATTTTGTCGATTTTACAACGTCTGTCTAGCGCAACTCTCCTCTTATTTGTACAAAGTTTTTCGGATGTTGGCGAAGTATACAGAGTTGGCCGGTTGCGAGGTCAACATTCGCCACCTGCTGTATCTATTTTCATCTAGCTTTTATAGAGGTACATTGATACATCTGTTGCATCATGGGATCAAAGGGTTGGTGGTCTGGATGGATGATAAGATGAACCCGCGGTTCGGTCATAAGTACTTCTTCGTTAAGACCGAGAACCTGGTGGCGGATCCCATTGGGTTTCCCGAACAATGGAACTACAATCGTAAGTATCTCTACATATTCTCATTATTTTCTTTCATTTTTTTCATTTTTGACTTACTCGTGACTTCCTTGTTTTTTAGCTGAGAGGTGTGCACATTATCACGTCTTCGATATTGAAGATTGGGTGGCTCGCGTGTTAACCCACACCGTGGGAATTTGCGATTGGGCGTCCTTTCGCAAGCGTTTTATGCAAGACCCCGTCCAGTAAGTGTTATTTCTACCTCAACTTATTGTTGTTTACCATCGCTTTTTGATACGACCCCCTTTGGTGCCAGGTCAACGAGTTTCCAAGAAGACGAAGGCTCTAGTGTCTGCATACCGCCAAGCTATCGCGTCAGCTAGAATGCAATTTGCCTTGGCCGAGTCGGCTCGAGGAGGTCGAACTCAAGCTTTGCCAATGAGGGACTCCACTCCTCAAATTATTTCCTTGCGGGATGAGATCTCTTCCCAACCCATCTTTTACCTTGTAGATGAACCATCTAATGGCGAGGAGTCATTGTCGAGAAAAAGGCAAAGGGTGGAGACTGGGAAGGCCATTGTCGCTGATGTTGAGTCGGAAAAGTTCTTTGCCTTGAAGGGGGAACCTGTGCTCATACCAGACGTTGAGGTTGTTTCTACGGCATGTGTCATCACGGAGAGGAGACCCTCTGGGTTGAGCGGGTTCGTGATAGTGGAGAGCTTACACGGGCCGCAGAAGGTGGCTCATCATCGACAGTCGGGAGGAGTAGAGTTGTTCCTGAGGGGGAAGACGACTCTGGCTCGGACATCGACCCTGAGAAGATTCAGACCTTCATGGAGAGGGCTACTCGTATGGAGATAAGAATTGAGGGTCCTAATCGGCACATAATCATCCCTGTGAACTACGACCTTTTGGATAACTTAGAACGATCGGTGCCGGCTTTTGCGCCTCTGTGCACAGCTTTTAAGAATACGACGCTACTGACGATACACGATGTGGACCTATCGTTGGGCATGTCTGGCATGGCCCTGTGAGTGAGTGTTTTTTCATGTTAGGTTAGGTTTATTTCGTATGTCTAGTATGCTTACACTGGCTTCCTTTTGTTATTTTGCATCAGAATCTTATCATGGGGATCGAGTGCGACCGATGGGAGGAGAGGAGGATAACCATTTTTAAGAAGATGACGTCTAAGTACAAGGAATACCACACTAAGCATCGAACGTTGGCCGACATCCTTAGCTAGGATGGAAAATTTCAATCGCTTCGTGATGGGCACAAACAGAAAGATGATGAGCTGAGGAAGAAAGATAAAAAGCTAAGGGAGAGGGACGATGAGCTTTTGAGGGCCATCAGTAGGTGCAACGAGCTTGAGGCAGCGCTAAAGGCCAAAGAGGATGGGCTCGAGTTGAGTAAGGGGGTGATGACTGAGAATGCCGACCTTCAGATGCAGGTGGCATCCTTAACGGCTGAACTTAGGCAGAGGGAGGCAAGGGCTATCGATCTGAGAGGTAAGCTGATTGCCAAGATCAAAGAATTGAGTCAGGCCGAGAAAGGCTGAATGGCCTCTATGGTTGAAGCGGCGGCCCTAGATGATGCCCTCCATGTTTGCAAGTCTGAGCGGGCTAATGAGGTAGAGATATTGACGCTTAAGGTGGCGAGGTTGGAAGAACGGATCCAGGGTTTAAAGGCGGAGTTGTCCGGGCTAAATGAACAAGTTGTTATCTTGAGAGTCGAGGAGACTGACAGTAGTCACAACCATCTACATCTCACACTTTTGATGATCCCAGTATGCTACGGGAGTTGTATGACATGTGGGTCCATGCCGAGACTCAACTTGATGCCTATAAATCTTTGAAGGATGCCAGGAAAAATTCAGAAGCAGAGCTTGAGGGAGTCCTTGTCAAGGCATGTGCAGCCTGTGAAGCTTGTGGTTATGACCCTGGTATGCCTGGCGGGGATGTGGATGACGCCGCCGCGGATAGGCTTGCCTCTGATCCTTGGTATGATGATGAGTACGGCGATGGAGATGATGTGGCATGAAGTTGTTGTACTTAGTCTTTTTTTTTTTTGCTTTGCTATTTTGTGAGGGCATCCCCGAGCCCTTTGTAAAAAGTATTGTAATCTGATAATTGAAATGGAACAATTCTCTTTGTCCTATGTATTTCTAGATTCCAGTTCTTTTTTCCTCCTTTTTTTTTGCTATGTGGGGAAGCCCCTAATTTTGATATTGAGTCGAACATAGATTGATTTAAGGTCGAGTATTAATTAGTTCAGATGAGATTGAGGTTTGATAAAGTAATTCGAGTGAGGTTGAATGCAAAGTAATTTGAGCGAGGTCAGATGTAAAATGACTCGAGCGGGGTCGAATATAAAGTAGTTTGAGCATGGTCGAATGTAAAAGTAATTAGAGCGAGGTCGAATGCAAAGTGATTCGAGTGAGGTTGAACGTAAATTGATTCAAGCGAGGTCAAATGTAAAATAATTTGAACGTGGTCGAATGTAAAGTAATACGGGCGAGGTCGAATGGAAAATGATTTACGTGAGGTCGAATGTAAAGTGATTTGAGCGAGGTCGAAGGTATAGTAATTCTAGCAAGGTGGAATGTAAAGTAATTCCAGCGAGGTCGAATGTAAAATGACTTGGTGGAGTTGTGTAAAGATGCTGCTTTATTTCATTTATTGGAGAATATTACATGTGTCTGTTTGTTCCATACATATATTGGAGAAGTTCTAGTGTACCTAGTCCTTTCATCATCTGGCCTGGAGAAGTAGTCGACAGGAGGGGTGATGAATTATACTTCAACTTCGAGACGTCCCCTTCGTCGCCTCATAAAAACCTTCCCGGGAAAACCCAATTGGGACAAAAACCGGACAAGGGAAAAAGAGTACGACTTGGAGGGCGTCCGTTTTCAGAAGTTGAAGTATTTGAGGTGGGCGACATTCTAATTGTATTGTAGTAGCTTTCCTTCCATTGTTTCTAGTTGGAATGATCCTTTGTTTGCTATTGTCGTGATTTTGTATGGACCGTCCCAATTGGTTCCTAATTTACCCTCTCTTGATCTTGCTGTTGTCATGATTTTGTATGGAGAGTATTCGCTTGATGTGCCATTTCTCGAAGAATTCAGTGGTCCTTTTTTCCGGTGAATTGGGGTCCGTTGTCACAATTGATTTCTTTGGGGATTCCGAAGTGACATATGATGTTTCTCCATATGAATGTGATAACCTCGTATTCGCGTATTTGGGTGAATGCACCTGCTTCTACCCACTTGGAAAAATAGTCAGTTAAAACCAAAAGAAATTGTATATTACCTCACCCTGCTAGAAGAGGTCCGATAATGTCCATTCCCCACTTGATGAAAGTCCATGGCGATGTAACCGAGTGGAGGTGCTCGCCTGCTTGGTGTATCATAGGACCATATTTTTGGCACTGCTCGCACTTTTTAACGTAGTCGGTGGCTTCCTTCTTCATTGTGGGCCAATAATAACCCACTCGAATGAGGCATATGACCAGGGCTCGGTTGCCGGTATGGGCACCACAGTGGCCTTCGTGCACTTCCTCGAGGATGAGTCTTGTTTGGTTCGGCCCTAGGCATTTCGCCAAGGGGCCTCCAAATGCTCTTTTGTATAGGTCGTGATTTATGATGTTGTACCTGGCCGCTTGCATTCGAAGCTTTTTGGCTTCCTTTTTGTCCAATGGGAGTACTCCCTCCTACAAATATGTTATAATACGGTTGCGCAAGTCCCAAGTCAAGTTTGCAGAATATACCTCAAGTTGGTATATTTACGAGTGGAGGAGGGTGACCACGTTTTCTTTTGTAATGTTTTTGGTGGCCACTTCTAGCTTGGTGAGGTCATATGCCTCGATGTTTTGTGCTCGAGGCATCTGGTCGAGTCGACATTCATCGAATTTTGGTAGCAGTTTATGAATTTCTGCCTGGTACTTTTATAACCTATGTTCTTTAATTTGGAAAGTCCCTATGACTTGGTTGACCATGAGTTGTGAGTCGCATATGAGGAGGACTCATAGTTGACCACTGTTGGGACCTCGAGTATGAGTCCCAGTCCAGATCCTGACACGTTGGACGCGCCATCGGTGTATAGGACCCATAGGTCGGGTAACCTGGGAGAGGTACGAGAAATTTCCTACTTTACCTCTAAGCATTATTTTGGCACTAAAATCGGCGATGAAGTCGGCGAGTACCTGCGATTTATGAAGTTCGTGCCTGATATGTTATATCGTGCTCTCTCAATTCTATGGCCTACTAGGCCAATCTCCCCGACAGTTTGGGTTTATGTAGTGTTGGCCCAAGTAAAGGTCAGTTTTGAAGACTGACAAAGAAACTCATGATGAACCAGGTCCATCCCTCAGGTGCACAAAAACGGGCAGATTCAAGCATGCGGGTTACACGTGATGGATATAATCTTAACTTGGTGCATTTAATATCTACTGATCGAAAAAGTTGCATAATTGATAAGGAGAAGGATTCCTTAATCAAAGAGGACACTATTCAAGATAGGGATGGAGTTAGAAGTTGAAATCAACTAGAACTCTTACACCAAGGAAGAGTTGCATCAGAACTCTAGTTATTTCTTCATCTACTAACTCTATAAATTGCAGGATGTTCTCACATTAAAGTGTTGCACAAAAATGCAGAAGTTAAACGTGAATTGGGAGCAAAATATCAAGGCTTTTTGCAAGCAGTTCGTATGTGATTCAAGTGTGCAAACCAGAAGCTACATGAACGAGGTTGAAGAACCAGCTCCATAAAGAGTTTTATGTGTCTTTCTTTATTTCTAGTTCAATTGTAGTAGGTGTTTTAATATTGTACCTTTATATTAGGTACTTTGAGTATTCAAGTTGGAGTTAACTTGAAGTTGTCGCAACAGTTAGAGGCTGGTTGCTACAACGGGATTAGAGTTAATCCTTAGGTTTACAAAGAGTTTTGTAAATACAGTTTTGGCTCAGTGATTTTAGTGGAAGTTTGGGAAAATCCTACTGAGTAGTAGGTCGTGATCTTTTCACCTTTTGAGCCAGGTGTTTTCCACGTAAAAATCTCTGGGTTCTTTATTTTATGTACTTTTAATTCCGCAATCAGTAGTAGAAAGTACACCTAGAAGAACCAGGTCCTTCCAGAAGCAGTTTAAGCGAAAAATTGAGTACCATACAAATCACCCCCCCTCTTGTGTGGTATTGACGTTTAGAATATCAATTGGTATCAGAGCAGGTTATCCTTGAAGAGGCTAACACCTTAGGAAAAGATCAAGATGAGTGCACCACCTAGAAACTAGGAAGAGCAATCCACTGATAGGCCTCCACTCTTTAATGGCCAGTACTTCTCTTGGTGGAAAAACAGGATGAGAGATCGCATCATAGGAGAAGAATATAAACTTTGGGACATAGCCACTGATGGTCCCCTGGAAACTACAAAGAAGAATGCTGAAGGAGTGGACGTTCCAAAAACAAGAGCTGACTGCACTGCTGAAGACTTGAGGAAATGGGAGAAGAATGCCAAGGCCAATAAATGGCTTGTGTGTGGACTTGGTCCAGACGAGTACAGTAGAATTCAAAGTTGTACCACTGCTAAGGAAATCTGGGACACTTTGCAAGTGGATCATGAAGGAACACCTCAAGTGAAGAGGTCCAGAGGAACACTGCTGTATTCTCAATATGAGAATTTCACCATGAATGAAGGGGAAACCATCCAAGAGATGTATACAAGGTTCACCACACTAACAAATGAACTTAAGTCTCTTGGAAGGGTTATTCTTGAAGAATACAAAGTTGAGAAGATTTTGACAAGGGTAATGCCAATCTCTTGGGAAAGCAAAATCACAGCTATTCAAGAATCTAAGAATATTGTTACCCTCAAGCTGGATGAACTAATTGCAAATCTTACTGCCTATGAACTGAGAAGGCAAACCATGAAGATGGATGCACCCAAGAAGGAAAGGAGCATGGCATTCAGATTCACTGAAGGTGCTGATCTAGAGGAGGATGAAATGACCATGATCACAAAGGATTTCAAGAAGTACCTAATGAGAGAAAATGGTCCTTCAAGAAGTGGAAGCTATATCAAACCAAGGGTTCCTGAAAAACAAACCAATGAGGGGTGTTACAAGTGTGAGAAGACTGATCACCACATTAAAAACTGCCCTCAATGGGAAATTGAATGGAAGAAGGAAAGAGCTGAACGAAGGAACAGGTTCATCCCAAGAGAACAAAGGATCAACAAAGGCTATGGTTGCTGCTTGGGGTGAAATCTCAGATGATGACTCAGAAGACGAAGATGGAGATGAACAAGCACTTATGGCAATTGGGAAATCCGATGAGGAATCTGAGGTAAGTATAATTCATCTCAAAGACAAGATTAAGTTTTTGTCTAAATAAAGTCTATCTGAATTACTTCTAGATTTCATTGATAAATTTGAGGTTATAACAATGAAAAGGAACAACTTTCTAAGGAGTGTGTGATTCTAAAAGCTAAGTGCAAAAATATGGAACTTAGGGCTAGTGAAAGTGATAGTAAAAATGCTGAGTTGAAGAACCAGGTTCATGAACTTAACACCACAGTCCTAGAGCTCAAATCTGAAAATCTAAAACTGAAATTAGGAACTGGTAAAAAGAAATCTGATCACACACAACTCACTTTAGAAGAAAATGTAGGAAAAATGAAAGATGAGTTGTACAACAGAGATGAGCAGATAAGAGTCCTTAAGGGGGATCTAAACAAGGTTAAGCACGAGCTAGATAGAACATGTAAATGGAATAGGTCCTCCAATGCATTTTCATGGCTACATGAACACCATAGTAGCAATAAGAGAGGACTTGGCTACGGGGCCCCTGCACCTAAGTGGGATCCCAAAAGCAAGTACCTCACATTTCCTGAGAACAAAATTTGCACACACTGTGGTAAAGCTGGTCACTATAAATCTGAATATATTGCAAAAGAAAAGGCTAGTAAAAAGAATAAGGAATTTGTTCAAGGAAAAAATAGGCTTCCAAGTTGGACTAAAAAGAATCTGATTCACCCTTTTGCTTATAGAAAGGGACCCAAACTAGTTTGGGTTTCTAAGACTAACCTCTGATTTCCTTTTGTGGGTCCAAGTGAAAGGGAGCATCCTAATATAATACATGGATAGTGGCTGCTCAAAGCATATGACAGGAAGCAAGAACCAGTTCATTTCACTTGAGGACCTCAAAGGAGATAATGTCTCCTTTGGAAATGGGAAGAAAGGTGAGATCATTGGGTTTGGAAAGTTAGGTAAGACTGTCTCTCACTCTATTGAGAATCTCTACATGATAGATAGCCAAAAGTAAGGTCTAATCAGTGTATCACAATTATGTGATAAAGGTAACTTGGTAGCATTCACCACTACCAAATAATTTGTGATTAATCTTACCACTGAAAAGATTGTTTTGCAGGGAAAAAGAGTAAACAATACATACATTGTAGATTTGTCCACACTTTCAGAAAATGAACTCACTTGCTTAAGTGTGTTAGACAATGATCCCCTCCTTTGGCACAAGAGACTTGGACATGCAAGTCTGAGT
>MU725934.1:11221-23069 GCA_026770625.1 Nicotiana glauca
ATGGATCAAACAACAATTATTGAACTTTGGAATTGATGTGGTTGCATCCCTATTTTTTGTGATAACACTAGTGCTATTAGTATGACAAAGAAACCGGTTCATCATAAGAGAACTAAGCACATAGATGTTAGGCACCATTTTTTTGAGGGACAACTGTGAGAAAGGCTTGGCCACCGTGGAGTTTTGTGCTACTAACAAGCAAATTGCTAACATCTTCACAAAAACCTTAAATAGAGAACACTTTGAGAGGACAGGTTGGAATTATGGATGATTAAGATCACCTAAAAGGACCAGTTCAAGGTTAAACGGAAAAAAAAATGAAAAAACTTTTTGGTTAGAAAGTTTGTAAATTGTGTATAATTAGATTAAATATTGCTCAGTCTCATACTTTCCATAGTATACTCTTGTGCCATGTGTTAAAATGACTCATTAATCTCTAATGGTATTTTCTCTATTTTGGCAAATTTAGACTCACACAAGAGAATTATCAGTGAAGAACCTGGTTCATCAAGGTAACACGGTATGTTTTCTACACTTTGCATAATTTGAAATAATGATATTTGGATCATGAGCAGAGAGTCNACATCTATTAGGTCTGATCATGGAACTAAATTTGAAAATGCTAAGTTTCCTGAATTTTTGCATGCTACATCATAAATAGTTGCATGACTAGACCTCTTATTAAGAAGATTCCCTATGAGTCACTTAAAAGGAGAAAGCTAAATATATCCCATCTTAGGGCATTTATATGCAAGTGCTTTGTGCACAATAATGGCAAAGACTCCCTAGGTAAGTATGATCCCAGAAGTGATGAGGGAATATTCTTGGGATATTATTCACATGGTAAAGCTTATAAGATATACAGTAAAAGAACTATGTATGTAGAAAAAAAATTATATGTTATTTAAAACTAACATTGTTTCTGATAAGCTGGAACATGAAGATAAAGCAATTGGGCTGGTAAGAAATTTAAATGATATCGCAGCCCAGACTGAAGCTGCAACAGAAGAAGGAACATGTGATGGAACAGGTTCTTCTACCCAACGCAACATGACAGGGGGAACTGACTAGAGAGGAACTGATCCTCAAACCTCGAGGGAACTTGTCCACGAACCCATTCCTCAGTAACAAAACCAGGAAGGAATATCCAAAGAAATTGACACTCCTATTGCAACATCCACAAAATTGGCTATAGATGAACTTGGTTCATCTGTTGATCAGAAGTTGTATAGGAGAATGATTGGTTCTCTTTTATATCTCACTACTAGCAGACCTGACATTGTGTACAGTGTAGGTCTTTATGCTCGATTTTAGGTTTTCTAGTTGATAGGAAGAGCAACCCAGGTATGGCACACTTCCTTGGTTCATGTCTTGTGTCATAGGCTATCAAAAGGCAAAATTCAATGGCCTTATCTACTGCTGAAGCAGAGTATGTTATTGCTGCTTCATGTTGTGCTCAATTGCTATGGATCAAACAACAATTATTGAACTTTGGAATTGATGTGGTTGCATCCCTATTTTTTGTGATAACACTAGTGCTATTAGTATGACAAAGAAACCGGTTCATCATAAGAGAACTAAGCACATAGATGTTAGGCACCATTTTTTTGAGGGACAACTGTGAGAAAGGCTTGGCCACCGTGGAGTTTTGTGCTACTAACAAGCAAATTGCTAACATCTTCACAAAAACCTTAAATAGAGAACACTTTGAGAGGACAGGTTGGAATTATGGATGATTAAGATCACCTAAAAGGACCAGTTCAAGGTTAAACGGAAAAAAAAATGAAAAAACTTTTTGGTTAGAAAGTTTGTAAATTGTGTATAATTAGATTAAATATTGCTCAGTCTCATACTTTCCATAGTATACTCTTGTGCCATGTGTTAAAATGACTCATTAATCTCTAATGGTATTTTCTCTATTTTGGCAAATTTAGACTCACACAAGAGAATTATCAGTGAAGAACCTGGTTCATCAAGGTAACACGGTATGTTTTCTACACTTTGCATAATTTGAAATAATGATATTTGGATCATGAGCAGAGAGTCCCACCAAATACTAAACTCCTTTTGGACTTATTCGTTACAAGTGAACCAGTCCCATCCAAAAGAGTCCCAACCGAATGGAAGTATCTAGATTCTAGGGATACACTCCAACGTCTCTTCAAAATTGAATTTCAGTTTAATTAAACTTCGAAGAGTCTGAAAAGTTGTAGCTACCCCATCAATTATTCCTCTGTATATTGATCAACTTTGGTGTATTCCTTACTTCATCTCTCTCAAGCCGTCAAAAACTCTCATTCTTCTTTCGTCTTCCAAATACAATCTAATTCTCTTTATTTCATACCGTAGCCTAGATATGTCAAACACCTCTAAAAATTCTTCATCACCAAGCAAATAAACAAGCAATTGAAAGCAGGTAGGGAAGAAGAATCCTAGAAATCTGAAGATTCATTTAAGTCTGCTACTAAGGGGGAAGAAAGTAGGTCTTTCAAAATTGAACAGGTATCTTCTGATTCTAAAGTTTCTCTTAAGACAATTTCTAAAGTTGCTACAAATTTAGAGAATAGATTTGTAGGATGTATAGCAGGTATAGAGTCTACATAATCTGGAGAAGTTGGTGGTAAAAATAAAAAAAGGGAGAGCAAGGGCGCTAGGAGTACTGTGAGGGAAAAGGGGACAAGAGTGGCTGATTCTTCACCCACTCATGTTGGTATAATAAAAACTGGTGCAATGGTTGTTTGGGGAGAGGAATTTACTGAAATAGAAGAGAGTGTGAGCAAAATAGGGGGAAGTGGGTCTGTCGAAGCTGCTGAGGGGTTGGTTCAACTTGAAAAAAATATAGATGAACATGTTCCATCTGAACAGGAAACCCTCACAGACCTACTGATAGAGTTATCAATGACACAAAAACTCATTCCATTCCCTATGGTTTCATTCTCACAACTGTGCTTGCACATTACAAGGTACCCATGAAGAAGTGGGGTCAATACTCTGCTTGCTTGCGATTATGAAGTCAATGTTATTCTTAATGAACCTGGTTCATCTAAAAAGACACCTATCAATAGCAAAGTCAGAGTCTTGGTACAGGAGAGTGAGGCAAAGGAAATTGAGATAGCAAGGCTGAAGACACGATTGGTTGAGGTAGAATCTGAGAGAGATGTTCTCAGAATTGAACTTGCAAGGAAAAAGGATAAGAATGATGGAATTCTTCAAGACATGCTAAAACTTCTCCAAGCAAATAACCCAGCCCCTACCTCTTCCAAACCTTAAATTCTAGCCTGGTGTAGATCAACCAGTGACCCAGTTCGGGACGTTTTATTTCTTTTACTCACGGTTTCAGTATTTTTATTTCTTCTTATGCTTTATGGTAGAATCTTATCAATCATCAATGAAGTTCACTATTTTTGCTCTAACTGTTTGTTTATATTTCTTTGATGGTTGAAATTCTTAGTTTGATCTATGATGATTAATCCATGTTTGCATTTGAAGTAGCCCTAGTGGCCATGAATAAGCTTTAAAATTTGGTTATCTCACATTTTTATGCAACTTTTAGACGATGCCAAAAAGGGGGAAAAGGGTTGTGCTTTAAACAAGTGATGTTTACACTTTGAACAGTGATGTTTATAACCTAATGTACCTGGTTCTTGATGATAAGTGATAAAAAGGAAAAATATTTCTAACATTGTGTTGATGTTGAGCTGAGTTGAAACAGGTCTAAGTTTATGAAAAGCACAGAGTTTGTCATCATCAAAAAGGGGGAATTTGTTGGCCCAAGTAAAGGTTAATTTTGAAGACTGACAAAGAAACTCATGATGAACTAGGTCCATCCAGTGGTTCATCCCTCAGGTGTACAAAAACGGGCAGATTCAAGCATGCGGGTTGCACGTGATGGAGATAAGCTTAACTTGGTGTATTTAATATCTCCTGATCGAAAAGGTTGCATAATTGATAAGGAGAAGGAATCATTAATCAAAGAGGACACTATTCAAGATAGGGAAGGAGTTAGAAGTTGAAATCAACTAGAATTCTTCCACCAAGGAAGAGTTGCATCAGCACTCTTGTTATTTCTTCATCTACTAACTCTATAAATTGCAGGATGTTCTCACATTAAAGTGTTGCACAAAAACGCAGAAGTTAAACGCAAAATAGCAAGGCTTTTTGCAAGCAGTTCGTGTGTGATTCAAGTGTGTAAACCAGAAGCTACATGAACGAGATTGAAGAACCAGCTCCATAAAGAGTTTTATGTGTCTTTCTTTATTTCTAGTTCAATTGTAGTAGGTGTTTTAATATTGTACCTTCCAGCTTTCATAGAAGAAATTATATTAGGTACTTTGAGTATTCAAGTTAGAGTTAACTTGAAGTTGTCGTAGCAGTTAGAGGCTGGTTGCTACAACGGGATTAGAGTTAATCCTTAGGTTTACAAAGAGTTTTGTAAATGCAGTTTTGGCTCAGTGATTTTAGTGGAAGTTTGGGAAAATCCTACTGAGTAGTAGGTCGTGGTTTTTTCACCTTTTGAGCCAGGTGTTTTCCACGTAAAAATCTCTGTATTCTTTATTTTATGTACTTTTAATTCCGCAATCAGTAGTAGAAAGTACACCTAGAAGAACCAGGTCCTTCCAGAAGCAGTTTAAGCAAAAAATTGAGTACCACACAAATCACCCCCCTCTTGTATGGTATTGACATTTAAAACATCATGTAGGATGCTCCTTAGGGGGAAGGTCGCCACCACTAATATGGGGTGGCATTGAAAATAGGGTTTAAGCTTTCGTAAAGCTATAACCAATGCCAATTTTTTGAGGTAGGCGTACCTCGTTTCAGTGTCGACCAGAGTTTTGATAATGTAATAGATTGGATATTGTGTACCTTTATTTTCATGGACCAATATTGCGCTTACTGCGACCTCCGATACGACCAAGTATACCAGGAGGCGTTCACCGGGTTCTGCTTTGGTGAGTAACGGAGGTGGGGACAAGTATGATTTTAGTTCTCTTAAGGCCTCGATGCATTCTAAATTCCACTGGATACCGTTGTCCTTTTTTAGCACGTTGAAGAATTTGTGGCATCTCTTGGACGATCGTGAGATGAACCTCGACAAGGCAGCTATACGGCCTGTCAATTTTTGTACCTGTTTCTTGCTGGTCAATACTTCAGGTATTCCCTTGATGGCTTTGATCTGGTTGGGGTTGACCTCGATGCCTCTTTGTGATACCAGAAAACGGAGTAACTTACCCGAAGTTACGCTGAAGGCACACTTCTCGGGGTTTAGCTTCATACAATATTTCCTTATTATACCGAAGGCTTCCTTCAGGTGGTTGATGTGGTCTTCCTTCCTTTTTGATTTGACTAACATGTCATCTATGTATACTTCCATTATTTTTCCAAGTTGGTCCTTGAACATCTTGGTGACCAGCCTTTGATAAGTCGCCCCTACGTTCTTCAACCCAAATGGCATGACTCTGTAACAGCACGTTCCCTTATGGGTGATGAAAGTATTCTTTTCCTGGTCTTCCTCCTGCATGAGGATTTGGTTATAACCTGAGTAGGCATCCAAAAAGCTCAACAACTCGTGCCCTGCCGTTGCGTTGATGAGTTGATCGATGTGAGGCAACAGAAAGGAGTCTTTCGGGCAGGCTTTGTTTAGGTCTGTGAAATCCACACACATCTGCCGCTTTCAATTTTTCTTTTTCAACATGACTACGTTGGCAACCCATTGGGGGTATTTCAATTATCGTATGAAGCCGTTAGCGAGTAGTTTATCCACCTCATCGCTGACGGCTTCGTTAATTGCAGCGTTGAATTTTCTTCTTACTTGTCGTATTGGAGAGTAGAGGGGATCGACGTTCAACTTGTGTGTGGCAATGTTTTTTCGGGATACCTAGCATATCTACGTGGGAAAAAGCAAACAGATCGGCGTTGTTAATTAAAAACTTATGAAATTTACCTGGATCGGAGAGTTTATGGCCTATGTAAGCCCTTTTGTTATTGTCGCTGCTGTCTAGTTGGACGGGGTCGAGGACTTCTACCGTTGACCCTCCGGCTTCCACGAAGTCGGGGTCCTTGATAACGTCTTTTTGTTCGTTGAGTTCGGACCCCGACTTTGGTAATTGCTATGCTTCCGAGTCTGTTTCCTTTAGCTATTTAGTATATGAACAATCTTGGGCGATGCGATAACACTCTTGGGTTGTACGTTGTTCGCATTGAATGCTGAATATCCCCCACAGAGTAGGGAAATTGATTACTTGATACAGGCTGGACAGGATGACTCTCATGGCGTGTATCCATGGTCGTCCTATGATGGCGTTGTAAGTTGTGTCCTGGTTCGTGACATGAAATGTTGTTTCTAAGGTGATGCCCCCGGCCAGGACGGGCAGTAGTATTTCTCATGAGGTTCGCTCAACTGCATTGTTAAAACCTGTTACTGTTATGTAGCGTGGTACTATCTTGTCCTCGAGTCGCATTTGTGTGAGAACTCGAGGGTGAATAATACACGCCCCACTTCCATCATCTACCATTATTCTTTTTATGTCTGTATCTAAAATACGTAAAGTAATGACAAGAGCATCGGATGAGGAAAAACCAAACTGTTGGTATCTGACTTATCGAAGATGATACTTTCTCCAAGATCATCATACCGTTCGTGGGTGATTGATTGTTGCAACTTATGTGTGGTGGTAAACTTTACGTGGTTTATTGATACTTCTTCGCCTCCACTGATGATCATTTGAATGGTGCGAATAGGGGAGGGAGGCTTTGCTTTCATCTGCGACCGAAATTGGCTCTTCCTCGGTCACTCATCAGCTCCCTTAGGTGCCCTTGGTGGAGCATGTTCACTACTTTTTACCGTGAGGCTATGTAGTCTTCAATTTTGTGACCCCACTCCTGATGAAATTCACAAAGGACGTTCGGCTTTCGGGTATATGGGTCAGATTTCATCTTCTGTGGCCACTTCACCTTTGGGCTGAGCTTCTCTAGTGCGTACATTATTTTTGAAGGGGAAACACAAAAATTGTGAGCAGATAAGAGTGGAGGCATACCTCTTTGGTTTTGTCGAATCCCTGTATGCGGCCTGGACAGTCCTTCCGCATAGCGAGGACATGGTGGGA
Source organism: Nicotiana glauca (assembly GCA_026770625.1). Taxonomy (NCBI): domain Eukaryota; kingdom Viridiplantae; phylum Streptophyta; class Magnoliopsida; order Solanales; family Solanaceae; genus Nicotiana; species Nicotiana glauca. Next base: position 18,325 of record MU725934.1, read on the forward strand.
TGGCTGTTCTGACATAGGGTTGATGCCCATCTCGGTTGAAGCGTGCACCTGACTAGTCTCTTCAACTGTCGTTACGAGGTCTTTCCTTGGTTCTGTTTGGACCGACGTTAACCATTGGATTGGACCGTTAAGGTCATCCTCACCTGATCTCACCTAGGCGCAATAGGCGTTGTGAATTTCTTTCCAAGTGGTGGGAGGGTATTTCATGAGCATGCTTAATAATTTTCTTGTCGCTCTCGACCTATTCCTGTTCAACCCATTTTGGAAAGCTGCCACCGCTATCCCTTTTGATACATTTGTCAAGCTCATTCTTACTCTGTTAAACCGAGCAAGGAAGTCACTGAGTCCCTCGCAAGGCCATTTCCTAACGGCGAATATATCATTCACACTGGCCTCCGCTTTCTTAGCCCCAGCGTGGCGGTGATAAACTTGTCGGCCATTTCTTCGAACTTTGTTATTGATCGTGCTGGTAATTATGAGTACCATGTTAAGACTCCTCCTGTTAGGGTTTCGCGGAACTTCTTTAGTAATACTGATGGTACCTGTTCTTTTGAGAGGTCATTGCTTTTTACTGTTGTGACGTAATGAATGATATGATCTTCGGGATCTGTTATGCGGTCGTATATCTTCAAATATGGTGGCATCTTAAAGGTTTTGGGTATGGCATTGTGGGGCTGCCTCCTCGCTGTATGGTTGTTTGACGAATCGGCCGACGTCCCATTTTGGTAGCAATTTCGGGGTGCCCAGTATCTTATCAACCCTTTATTAATGCTCCCTTATTTGGTCGCAGAGCGCTTTATTCTCGTTCTCCATTTCTTCTATTTTCTTTAGGATAGTGGCAAGTGCGTCGTTACCTGTATCAACAACGGTGTGAGTGTTACCTGTTGGTGGAACGGGTAGCTCTTCGGCGGTTGGTTTGGTATCCGCTTGTATGATGTTTCTATTCGCCCGTTGAACGGGTTTGTCGAGTATGTCGCTTAGAGTGCTTGTCGGCCACGTCTCCAGTAGTTTTTTTATCGTTGGCGGTGCTTTCTCAGTTGTGGATGTGGAGGCTCCCCTTTCACGTAAAGCGGTTACACTTTCATGAGGGAGATGTGAGTCACCCCGCCTGGGTGTAGCATTCGGCGTCGCGTTCTCCTCGCCTTCTCTGTCAACCTCGTTGATGGTGTTTAAGAGGTTGGCAGTGACGTCTACTACTACTTTTAGTCTTTCATCTCCTTTTCCTGCCATTGTTAGTTTATGCAAACGAAGAAAAGATGGATGATATTGTTTTTTTTTAATCTAGAAAGAACTAAAATTTTAACTAGAACCTCCCCAGTCCCCACAGACGGTGCCAAATCATTTGATAAAAAAGTATTAAGCTTTTTGTTAAACTAATTAATGAGGGAATAGAAGGTGAATCCTAGTTAGATATAATAAATTCTTGATAAAAACTTAGACAGATTTGTGGGATGGGATCGTGTTTATAAATAACTAAGATCAGATATGTATTCAATGAATGTTATAATAAGAACATGCAATAAATGCAAATAATGACAATAAATGTAATAAGAGGAATTTATCATCCAAATGTTAGATGGTTTGGGTGATTCCTCTTCCTGACAGCAACGTGGGATAATGATAAATAAAGATGGATAGAGAATCATTGGATCTTGTAAACAAAGAGTGAACTATGTGCGTTGCGCAACAGAATCAGTGAACAAGACAAACCTTTTTGTATATTCTTTGTAGTCAACCCTTTACAAGTGCTATTATCAAAAAGTGAATAAGATCCCTATTTATTCTTTATCTCATCCTATCTATAAGGGTTATCCCCTAGAAACATTAAAAAGTACAACCTAGGGAATATCCAATGAAATATTCCTTATATCTATTGTCAAACTATCCTACCTTTGCTTCCTTTCCCCCTTTGCTTAACCTCGGCAATAATCCTTCTTAAGACGACTCCTCGCCATTGTGCCGTGGTCGGCTCTATCCTTGACCATGTTTTATTTGCAGTTATCAAGCCGCCCAAATTTAGACCAATACAATAGGCCACTGAGGTGGCATGCCATGTGGATTGGATGTCCACCTTGGACAAATTTAACAGAAGAAAGGTATATTTTGAACCAATAGTATTACGGGAGAGGTATATTTGGACCAAAAATATAACAAATGATATATTTAAATATTTTCTAATAGTACATGGGTATATTTAACCCTTTGCCATTTATTAATTGGTAAAAATATATTTTTTACAGTTTAACTATTGGATCTAATCTGATAGTACAACCTTTTTACTAAGGAACGCGGATTAAATGTTTTGAAAAAACAAATTGTATGGGTCCTTTGGATTGGAGCCACGTTAAAACCCCTTTCTTGGAGACATTAGGCAGTCTCTCATTTACTTTAAAAATAATAAAGTACTTATAACTTTCCTTAAAAGATAAGGAGCTAAAAGTTGTAGAAATGAAACACACAGTCATTCTAAAGGGCTGATATTTATGAATCAGTTAATGTGCTTTAATTTCTGTATTTCAATTTTAGTTTTCGGGACACAAATGTCTTGGATTGTCTTATAACTAAAAATTTAAAAAAAAATAAGTATTGACTAATCCTTAAATAGCAGCCCCGAAAATGGCAACTTGTGCATCCCCTAAATGTTGGAAGGGGCTCTGCTCCAGAGAGCACTTGTATAGTTCAATGGTGTAATTTATGAATGCCATGTGCACAAGTTAATAAATAAATTATTAGAATAGTTTTATTTAGGGAATCTTAGTAGCTTAATTAGTTGGCAGCCAAAACTTTCCACTTGTTATGGATTCGATTCTCCGCCTTATAATTTTCCCTCCATTTCTCCTTTCCCAACCCCAATTTTAATCAAAAAATATAATAGTAGCTTTATTATGGGTCCAAATGATTTACTGGTAAAGATAAAAAAGAATGATCTAATTTTGATGATTTTGTTATGGCCCATAAGCTATTACTTTGCTAGTCCAATTGACGAATTGTTGAAAATTGAATGATAGTTTATTGATAGAGTGATGTCTTACAAACTGATTTAAGGTAAAATTCTCGTAAGACCATCTCTTTTCCCCCCTATTCATAGCCTTCTAGCCATTGAAAAATAATGTTGAAATATTCAAAATTGTATGATATATGACAGTATTTTAACATTTCAAATAAAGTTTTAAGAAAGCAAAATAATCTTTGTGTTAAGCATTGTTGTTAACGTGTTTCCCATCACAACCCGACCTTTTATCTTATCCAAACTTAATGGGCACCTTTTTGGCCCAAAGTTATGTAGGGAAATGACACCGGAAAATAATGATAATACTACTGTAATAATATTATTTTTAAGCAGATATATTAATTGGCTTGAGTCATGTTGGGCACTGTCCTAAGAAACTATTTCAATTATGTGAAATATTTCTTCATAATTAAACAAGCCCATCACTATTTATTTAGAGAATACATAAATCAGCAAAATATTAATTCTCAAATCCAGCAAATAAGAAAAAGGAAGAAGACCAACTAAATTGGAAAGAAAGAACATAGGCGTAAGGGAGAGAAGAATTAGAAATAGACATGAGTGTTGTGTAAATATTAAGGACATGGTGTCCTTAACTTCATGAATGTTGTGTAAATATTAAGGACAAAGTGTCATGTATTTGCACCTTCCGTTGTCAAATTTTTGGATATCATGTCCTTAATTTCATATGTGCAGTGTAAATGTTAAGGACACGATGTCCTTAACTTCATGTGTGTAGTGTAAATGTTAATGACATAATGCCCTTAACTTGTATTTGCACCTTCTGTTGCTAAACTTTAGGACCTCATATCCTTAACTTCATATGTATAGTGTAAATGTTAAGGATATGATGTCCTTATCTTCATGTGTGCAGTATAAATATTAAGGACATAAGTGTACTTAACTTTATCAGTCTTGTATAAGTATTAAGGACATGGTGTACTTAACTACATGAATAATGTGTAAATATTAAGAACAATGTGTAATGTATTTGCACCTTCCGTTGTTAAACTTTAGGACATCATGTCCCTAACTTCATATGTGTGGACTAAATGTTAAGTACATTATGTCAGTAATATTTATTCATCACTTATGTAGAGATGGTAAAAACGTCTTTTTGTATTAATTTAAATAGAGTAATTGTTATTTTTGCTCAGCATTAAAAATACTTGATAAAAATTAAATACCATATTAAAAAGTAGCTATCCCACGCCATTTCTACCCAAAATTAAGCAATCATTGGGCTACAGTGACAGACCACAAAGTATATGGTCCTCAATCAGGCCCAAACTGTGGCTGCAAATGTTATGTACATGAGGAATTTACATAGAATATACACTATATTTTTTGTTTGTTTGTTGTAATTGACACAAAATATACATCATTTTGTATATATTATACTGTGTAGAATATATTCATTAATACTTTCTTTCTTTCTAGTTTTATGCATTATGTCTTGCATATGTAGAGAGTATATTATAAAGGTAGATTGTAGTAAAATTGTTCTATGCTGGATTTTTGTAAAGTGTTAATCATGTTTTTATACTTTACAATTATTTATAATAGATGATATATACATACATATATACATACATACACACACACACACATATATATATATATATATTATAGATTCGTATTATTTATCAATTATATAATATATATATATATATATATATATATATATATATATATATATATATATATATATATATATATATATATATATATATAT